>JASTWQ010000420.1:0-166901 GCA_035220615.1 Leptothorax acervorum | reverse complement strand
TAAGAACAGATAAGTATTATGCTCGCCATTGCATCGCAGCGCCGACGTCCTCATTCGCCGGTGCCGGGTGCTTCAACGGCCAAGTGTGCCGAGTTTTCAGCAGTACAGTGTTAGTCAAAGATAAAATAAATGAAAATGGCGGACATAAGCCCTACTTATGCCCGCCATTGCATCGCGGCGTCGACGTGGTCATTCGCCGGCATCGGTGCTTCAATTCCTGAGTGTCTTGGAGTGGTTGTCTCCTCTAGGCCTAGACACCGGCCCTGCTGATTTTGGTCCGCCCCGGGTATTTTATTTCCCCGGTACCCTCTATTTCGAGCATTCCCCTATCCGCCACCTGGGGAGGCGCCCGATGGAGGATCAGCAACCTCACACGGGAATATACACTGAAAAAAAAGTATTACGTAGAATATATTCTGAAAAAGATAATCGCGCGTGCGCGCGTCGCTTGAGTCTAGTTTTTTATTTTTTTAGTTTTAAAGTTTTTTGATGTCGGTAAGTACCTATAGGAAAATGGTAATTTATGGCTGCAAGATCCTGCTCATGCTCTTTAAATGGTCTGTTTATTTTTGTTGTCTCATTAATTTTATAATTTACAATTTAAAATACGGTTAGGTTAAGTCATTAATGTTATAATTTACAAATTAAATACGCAGGTATTGAATATAGTCAAAGCTTAATATACAAAAACCGCAAATTTACAAAGACGCTGTTATGTGAGGTTGAAGAGTACTGCTGTAATAATTATAACAAAACTTATCTTATTAAGAGTCAATAACAAAAAAAGTAGAAATAAAAATCAGAATACACACATTTTGAACCGTGCTCATTTTGCGGTGAGTCATGTTGTAGTGTCAACGTTAATAATGTTAGCGAAACAAACACTGAGAAACTAATGAGCCAAGAGAACAAGTAACCGTATATAAACTCCTCACAAAAATTAAAGAAACACTTAAAATTTTTTGAAAAATAGGCAAAATTTGGGCATCTGTATCTTCGTTAAAAATAAACGAAATGTTAATTTTAAAAAAGCGTTTTAAAGTTTGAAATCTCTGCTTTCAGAAGGTCACTATTTTCTGTCAGTTACTGTGAATTTCGTAATTTTTACATATAGAAAACTACGAGCTGGACAAAATAAAATATTTTTTTCTTACTTTGTGGGCCTGTCACGTGCCCAAAAAAATTCTGCTAAACTTTTTGACTTTCTAATGTAAAAGCTTGAAGTTTTCCCTACAAAATCTTTTTTTAAAAATGTTTCTACGATTTTTTGTTACTGAGTTATCGTAGATTAAATAAGAAATGAGCATTTTGACTTTGATTACTCATAACTCCGTTAAAAATCATCGTACAGCAATTCGCAAAATGGTTTCCTAAAGCTAAAACTTTGCTCTATTAGGTGGTATAAGCGCCAATTTTTTCATAAAAATTTTTGGATACATTACAAGTGAGTGAAAATATCGTAAATATTTGCATTTTTTACTTTTTATTTAGATCCAAAAAACAATTGTGCAGAACAACAACAAAAATTTAATCTTTACGTTTTTTTTGTACTTATAAGTGCCCCGCATTGGACAAAAATTTGCCGAATAGCTATGAGATCTTTTTCATGGTGGCTACTATGGTTTTACGGGGCAAAACGTACAAAAAATTGTAAAATTGCTTAATTTCAGTGAAAATCAAGGAAAAAAATTAAAAATAACGTTCAACGGACGTTAAAAAATTGTTTTTAATTACACTGAATTTATAAATTAAAGACGAGTAAGTGTCAGCATAAGCTAGAAAGACTTTTTTAATAAAAAATTAATGTTTGTGTTTTCAAAATTTGAAAAATAATCCGCCGAAATTAGCTTACTCAAAGAGCGAGCCACAGAGGTGATTCAAACAGCACGTTTCAGATTTTGTCGTGGTGTGCGTGCGTGCGTGGATTTGGTGCGTGGTGTAGTGGTTAAATGAATTTAATAATGTGTGTTCCCGTGGTTCAATGAATGATTCCTCCTCGTAACAATTGGTTTCGCATTTAATTTCGCAATAACCAATGCCGTATCGTTATTTGAGGGATGCCAATGAGTCCCGATTCGAATTCAATCGAGCATGTTTGGGACATGTTAAAGCAAAGATTGCGAAAAAATTATCGTAATATTCCCGATTTGGCTTCGCTTACCAGAGCCCTTCAAGAAATCTGGCAGCAAATCCCTCAAATAACAATACGGCGTTGTATCAATATGCGAAACCGAGAGGTCATATTGAATAGAAACGGGAACACACATTATTAATTCATCATTTACCACCTACGACCACCCCTCACTCACACGCACACGCACGCACGCGCGCCACGCGCACGCTCACAGTCATGGATGAGTTTGGAGTCATAAAATACTGCGAAAGTGACGAGTCGCGGGTCTCAGGTGAAAACACACATAAAACACACGCGCGCACAACAAAGCGTAAATTCGACCGTGCAACCTCATTCTCGTGGTACGCTTTTGGGTAACGCTAATGGCCGGCGGTATTTTTTCAAATTTCGAAAACACGAAATATTATCTTTTATTTAAAAAAGTCTTTCTAGCTTATGCTGACACTTACTCGTCTTTAATGTATTGTCAGTGTAATTGAAAACAATTTTTTAACGTCCGCTAAGCGTTATTTTTAATTTTTTACTGGATTTTTACTAAAATTAAGCAATTTTACAAATTTTTGTACGTTTTGCCCGTAAACCATAGTGGCCACCATGAAAAAAATCTCATAGCTACTCGGCAAATTTTTGTCAATGTGGGGTACTTATAGGTACAAAAAACGTGAAGATTAAATTTTTGTTGTTATTCTGCACAATTGTTTTTTAGATCTAAATAAAAAAGTAAAAAATTGCAAAATTTTACGATATTTTTACTCACTTGCAATGTATCCAAAAATCTTTATAAAAAAATTGACGATTATACCACTTGATAGAGCAAAGTTTTAGCTTTAAGATTCCATTTTGCGAATTGCGGTACGATGGTTTTTAACGGAGTTATGGGCAATAAAAGTCAAAATGCTCATTTCTTATTCAATCTGCGATAACTCAGTAACAAGAAATCGTAGAAACATTTAAAAAAGATTTTGTAGGGAAACTTCAAAGCTTTCACATTAGAAAGTCAAAAAAGTTTCGCAGAATTTTTTTGGGCACGTGACAGCCCCACAAAGTGAGAAGAAAATTTTCCATTTGTCCAGCTCGCAGTTTTCTGTATGTAAAACATTACCAAACTCACAGTAACTAAAAGGAAATAGTGACTTTCTGAAAGCAGAGATTTCAAGCTTTAAAACGCTTTTTTAAAACTTAAATTTTGTTCTTTTTTAACGAAGATACAGCTGCCCAAATTTTGCCTATTTTTAAAAAAAATTTAAGTGTTCCTTTAATTTTGTGAGGAGTTTATAAAAACAAATCGACATGGGAAGAAAAGACAGAAAAAAGTGAGAGGGGCTAATAGAGTGGGAGCAGATTTACCGTTGACTTTTGTAAAATTACACTGAAGGATATCGCGCGTCGCGCACTACGTCAACGCGCTGATCTGCCGCGCCCTTAACACTCGGACCCAATCAATACGCGCCCTAATCATAATTGTCGTCCCTGCCGCCATCGCTGTCGGCGACTGCGTAGTGCGTCATCGGCGCACCTTGGTTTTATTATACGCCTTTTCTCCGACCCATATACTTACAGGAAAAATAATAAAATAATAAAAAAAAAATTTAAAAATAATTAAAAAGAACATTATACATGTATATCATGGGCAACACTTTTTTTTATTACCTCAAACTTCACTTTTTATAAAAAATGCAATGCAAAATAATTTTTTTAAATTATTTTTAGATTCTTCTTTTTATTATTTTTCCTGTAAATATCATATATAATAAAATAAATTAAAAAATAATATATTTTATTTTATGTTTCAATAAAAATGACATATTTGTTAATAAGATGTAAATTCAATTTTCTTAAAAGTACATATGTAGTTGTAGACAGTACACGTGTGGGCGAGGGAGGGACGTAGTTCTGTATAATGGCAACGCGGAAGTTAGAAGCAAATAAGAAATTAAAATAAAAATACCTTACGATGTTGTTACTCCGCGCCTGCTTGACTCCGTTGGCACTGCCCCAGACGGACTGACAATGAGTCGGGACTCGGGTCTCGCCGGTCTCGCGTCCAGTCGATGAGCGCGGTCCTCGCCCCGTCGCGCGCTGTGTCCCGCGCCGCCGCACTGTTTTGCTGTAACAGGCATACAATCAATAATCCCGTCCTGTCGCTTGCCGGCGATTGCGGCCGTTATCGTAGTAACCACAGTTAACCGTGGTAGAACCATAGACTTATATAGCTAGAAACAATACCAAAATCTTCCTTCGCCAGTAATAAATTAAAAATAATAACAGTCGTTCTTTCTCGACCCATAAGCTCGCGTTCGGCGGCAAGTTTGTTTCACCAACCCGGTGCGAGGTGTAGTGGATTCCGGCGGAATCCCGGCTTTCTCGGCCTCTCCCCCGGACTCGCGGACCTCGTTGTCGCTTATCCGCCTCGGCGACGATGTTGCCTTCTTCTTATTGTCCGGATTATCTCGCGGTCCGCGATCGACGGATCTGCGGATTGGCGATTCGGCGAGTTCGCCTCGCTCGTCGGTCTCGCATGAGATCGCAAAATGTGGATCGCCAAAAAAATGGGAAAAAATCGTGAGAAACTTTTTTTTCCCAATTTGTTGGTGACTACCGTCGGCGATTGCCGGTTTAAATATCTGTTTATCTCGCGCGCGAAATTGTCGTTCATCGAAAACGTCAATTGTCCAACAAGTTCAACAAATTAGCGGAATCATTATTACATCCTTGAAACAATCGTTCATCTCATTTTAAGGATATAATGATCTTTCCGCTCATTTAATATTACTCCGATAGATCTCTCTTCATCAAAGTTTGCGGGCTCCGGGACTTTCGCGAAAACGGCCCTCTGATCTCCTTTTAGGTTGTTTGGGAATGATCTCCGGACTGAGCTTATCGCTGCATAGCGGGTCCACGTGTTGCGATTCGAACAGTACCGATCCTGGAGAACGCGGATGCGATGCGACAAATCGTCCCTTTCTTTGTTTCTATTTTTTTAATCTCGATCGGAGATCTTCTGAAGAGACTCTTGCACTTCTGTAACTTGGCCTTCCGCCGCGATTATTTGTGCTTGCGTCTCGCCATAAAATATTATGTGTTAATCACTATTAATACACTCTGAATACGATTGCCTTGCGATGAACTATAAATATGTAATTGCTCTTTAATAAATGCGTGATTTTAATTCAAAGCCCGTTGTGCACTTTTGCACGAATTACGGAGACAGGAAGCAATCTTCTGTTACCTACACGCCTAAGAGTTCGTTACTGCCTGTCTCAAGGTGTCATCTACTTGTGGCTTGATGGTATTTACACGTGATGATGTGATGATATAGCTTCCCGTCACACTATAGATAGGAAATACTGTGTTCCCGTCATGCGCGTGTAAATCTACCGCGGTGGATTTACACGCGCATGACGGGAAGCTATATCGTCACATCATCACGTGTAAATTCCAAGCCAAAATAATACACAAATAGACAATCTTGAGACAGGCAGTAACGAACTCTCTGGCGCGTACGTAACAACAATCTTCCTCTCTCCGTAATTCGTGCAAAAGTCCAACGCGCTGTGAATTAAATCACGTAACTTAGAGCAAAAAGTAGAGATTTATATATAGTTCATCGTGTGAGGCGATCGTATCAGTGTACAGTGATTAATACGTGAATATTTCATGGCGAGACGCAAGTACAAACAATCGCGACAGAAGACCAAGTACCGGAAGGTGCCGGAGACCCTTCAGAAGATCTACGGTCGAGATACGAAAAATAGGAACAAAAAAAGGAACGATCCACGTTCTCCGGAATCGGTACTCTTCGAATCGGACCCGCTATGCGGTGATAAGCTCAGTCCGGAGATCATTCCCAAGCAACCTAGGAGGTCGGAGAGTCTCAAGGACGATCCGAAAATCGACGACGGGATCGCCGCGCGAATGATCCAACAATCCACCCCGATCTCGCGCAAGGATCGCAAGTTAGATCTTCCAACGTGCGATTTTAAGCACGATACCAAGTGCACAAATGACTTTCCTAATTTAGAGAATTTTGGAGAACGCGAGCGGGCTACCAAACCGATCGTCGTCGACGACCCGTTCAAACTCACGGGGAGTTATTCCTGCAGCTTATCGTCCTTGAGCAACGAGACGAATAATACGCAAATGGTCGACGTAACGCACGATAGAAGATCCTCGAAAACCGCCGATGAGACAGCCCGTCAAAATATCTCAGTGACATCTCGCCCTAACTTGAAATCCCAGTCGAGCGACGATGTATGCACTTTCGCGAAAGTCCCGGGGCCTGCGAACTTTGATGAAAAGGGATCTCTCGAAGTAAGATCGAATCAGCGGAAAGATCGTTATGTCCTTGAAACGATGGACAATTGTTACTTGTTGGACAAAACGCTTTCGATGAACGACAATCTCGCGCGTGAGATAAACAGTTATCTGGACCGGCAATCGCCGACGGTCGTCGCCAACAAATCAGGAAAAGATCGCGAGGAGTTCCCACTATCGGAGTTTCCGCATTTTGCGATCTCACGCGAGACCGACGAGCGAGGCGAACTCGCCGGATTGCCGATCCGCAGATCCGTCGATCGTGGACCGCGAAATAGTCCGGACAAGAAGAAGGAAACATCGAATGGCAGTAAAAGGATCGAGGTCGCGCTCGAGAAGATCGGTGAACGTTTGACGGCGAATTGGCTCGAGTTCCGGAAGATCTTCTCGCATCTGCGGCGGCCGAACAGGAGAACTCGCGGCGAGGATGCCGCCAGTCGCGGCGAGTCTTTATTACACAGATACAAGAGACTTCCTTACGTCTCCGTCTCAACGTTGTCCCTGCCCACGTCCGTACCTTGCACGCCTTCGTCGTCGCCGAGGCGGGTGAGCCACGACGAGGCCCGCGAGTCCGGGGGAACAAGGCGTGAGGCCGAGAAAGCCGGGATTCCGCCGGAATCCATGACGCCTCGCACCGGGTCGGTGAAACGACCGTGCCGCCGAACGACCTTGACGTTCGGGGACGAGGACGAAGGGGAGGCGGCCAAGCACCGGCAACCAGCATCTCGCGCGGATATCACGGATCCGCTTCCGGAAAAGAGGAAGGAGGGCAAGAGACGTTTGCTATTGCTGGATCCGCCGTCGTTCTCCGATGAAACGCGTCAGAAAGGTCGCATTCCGGAATCAACGCTCGCTTCCGCTGTCGAACTATTCGATTGCGATGGCCACGGCGGTGGCTCTACGCAAAAGGTATATAAACTTTATTTGGAATACGTAATATGATATTATATTATAAAGAATATTATAAAGAGGTATTAAATTTAAACTATATTCGGCGTTGCCCGGGATTATCGCAAAGTATCAAGGAGATGAAATCAGCGGTGTCCAGGTTTTATGATAGTCCATATTTTCCGCAGGGGTCCAAGAAAGTAATTAGGTATACAAAATTTGGTCAGGTCAAATTGGTCGAAGGGTTTAGAACATAATAGACATTCTATTTTTTATATAATGTACATTTCTTATTTATGACGTCGTAATTCAATATGATGTGCATTGAGGAAAGACAGAAACCTTAGATGCGTAATTTTATTTTATTTAAATTATATTTTTGCTTCTCCTGTTCTTGATTTTATGTTGTTGCATGTCGGAGGTCCGAGATGCGCTTTTACATAAGTAAATTTATATTTGTTCTCATGATAATTCGAAATCTCTTGCTCTGTGTTTTTCAAATAATCAGATGGAATATACGTACCATTGGGACGGCACTCGTAAGCCCCAGGCGCCGCAAAACGTCGCAACGCCTCGAGACTCTCACAACCACGTATCTAGACGAAGAAACATTTCCCGTACGATAATCACGTGGGTGATCGCTATCTGCATGTGGCTAATAAAGAAATTGCTGCATCTCGTAAATGTCGTAAGTTTCTTGAAATTTATGCAAAATGAAGATTCTAGTTTCCCCGCTGCCAGCCATATTGAATTACTATTTTATATTATTTTAAATTAGCCAAATCTTCTTATGCTTTTAACATGTTAGAATCGATCATACTCTGTATTCTTAGCACGTAGAAAACAGAAGCTTTAATCGTAGAAATAGTTTTACAAATAATTTTAATTATATATATTACATATCCGTATAAGGTAAATGTCCCAGTGGCCGGATGTTTAAGCATAAATTTTCACAAATAATACAATTTATAATATTAGAAAGATCTTTAATAATAAATATTTGTATTCATTCGAAAATTTAAGATTTCTTTAAGCAGGAAAAAATGATTTTAACTCATAAATATCAATTATTAATTAAATATTTACATAAGTAATGGAGCGTGTTAATGTACCAGTGACCGGACAGCTGAAATAGGCTATGGCCTAGTATCCGGATATAACTTGTCCCAGTGTCCGTCTATGATAAGAAAATTAGTATGCTGATGAAAAATATTGTTATAAATAGATATTTAATGACAGAAAACAACTTTAAATTAGCGTTTATATACTTAAACTTATCTTACAGCAAAAATCTATTGATTGCAACAGGCGACACTGCATGACATTAACTTCTCATTTTCGCGTCCGGCAGCGTCCGGCGATTGGGACTTCACCGATACTTTTAATGTACCAGTCTCCGAACGCTCAAAAGTACCGAATGCTTATTTAATCAATTTTATTAAATACAAAATTTTTAATTAGGTTTACTTCTTCTTCCCAATTAATCGTTAAATATTAAAGTTTTTTTTACAATAATTATTATTTTTATTTATAATTGTTCAAATAAATAGTAAATATTTTTCTCCAATTTGTCCGGCCATTAGGACGTTTACCTTATAAGTATTTCTTTACTTGATATCATACACTTGTTTATTTTAGACAGAACTGACACCAATCTTTTTCAGAGTTATAACAAGTTGCGACAGAAATTGGACGTCCCGCCTTCGTCGAGTACTTGGACGAAGAAATTTGATTGTCTGGTGGAGACAATGCGCTCCGAAAGAGAGATATTGTTACTCGCAATGTCGGAAAAAATGGCGCGATTTTCTGAAGATTTTGTGCAGGTAAGATTAGAAGAATCAATTCATCATTTGGTCTAACATGTAAAGCTAAATATGTGAATTCTGCTTTTATAAAATGTCCGTATTACATTCTTATTCTTTGCAAATCTTTACGGAAATATAAATGTATATAATAAATAAATATATGAGTGTGTGTTTATATAAAAATCTGCAGTATAATAATATTATATATCTTCTTGGATTATCGTAGATGCGAACGACCACCGAAGCCACTCTTAATGCCTTGGCAGCCGAGATGAACATCTTTCGTGAAACTAGTAAAAAGATGACAGAAGATAATATGGTATTGCTACAAGAACTGAAGGAATTACGCGAAATGTTGGAGAAAGTTGGAATAAAATCTTCGCATCCGGTCACCTTACCTTTCTCGTGTCCTTTATATTCTCCTCGCTCATCTCCACCACCACCACCACCCCCTCCCCCTCCTCCTCCTCCTCTACCCTCTTTAGAATTTCCACTTCCACTATCTCTACCACCACCACCCCCACCACCCCCACCACCACCACCACCACCACCGTTGCCTCCTTCATTTCCTCCAAAAGTGAACATCTCGGAATTAGCATCGTCGATACCACCTCCGCCTCCTCCGCTCCTTCCATCAGTTTCCTTGCAATCCCCAATGCCATTGATACAACCGACGACTCCCAACAGTAGCAGAAGTAACAAGACTGGAACACCCACAAGAAAGTGTTCTACGCCGTTGTTCAACAGGCCTAGCATCACCGTCGAGGACCTGTTAAAAGTCACTTTGAAAAAGGCGCCGCAAAGTAACAAGGTACTGTCCAAATTCTGCGGAATTAGTAAGATTGCACCCTTCACGATAAAATCATGAATAAAAATTCCTGAGAATGATTATCTTTAATCTCACAATATCTTTAATTTTTAAATTGATGAATGCAAATTAAATACGAGAATTAAACTAAAAATTGATTAGGCTGATTGACAGATCTCAAAATTTTTGGAGATTAAAAATAACTAAATCAGAAAAGATTTAAAATATCTACATTTAAGTATAACGTGAAAAAAATTTGTTTTTAATTTTGGTTTTGTCTTTGTCAAATAAAAAATTAATATGTGCTGGTATGTGTGTATGTGTAAAAAATTAAATTAAAAAAAAAAATATTTTAACACTTTTTCACACTTGATAAGTATGAGAAATAATAAATTGTCCCGTTCTATTTCAGGAAAACAGACGGAACACTGTACCAGGCCCAAGAGGTCCAGTCGTGTCCTTGGAAATGCTGCGAAACGTAAAATTGAAATCCACGAAACGTAGGCCTAATGACCAACCCGGAAGGTCGCCTAGAACCGGGCGAGTCGTTAAAAGCCGTATCGCGTCAAATGTAAATCTTTCGCCGATCTTGACCGGATCGGAGGGCAATCTCGAGCGGATTCTACGACGAGTAGATCTCAACAGACCGAGGAGACTCTTGTCCGCCTCAAACAGCTTCCGCGAACGCGAACGCGATTTTACACATGAGAAGACGCAGTATCAGTCGTTAGAAACATTGACGTACAGCCAATCCGAGCTTGAATGACCGCAGTATCAAATATGGATCGTGACATCAGAAGACTTACACGAATTTTTAGAGGAAACTTGTACCTATCATACATCCGAAATAATTTACTTGCTTTGCATACCATATAACTCATATTGAATATATCAGATTTATGAAATTTTATAAAAATTTATGAAGACAAAAAAGGTTTTATTTATCAATTTGTATTATTAAACGTGAATACGCGCGAGAAAGTTAATTTATTATGATACGTAACGCAAGGAAAAGAAATTAATCTCTCTCTCTCGTTTCTGTCATAATCTAATATAACTGCAATGAGAGGTCTTTTAAAATTTAAATTATATTAATACAGACGTATGACATACACGTCATAAAAATTAAAAAATATTCGTAAATATGTTTAATATTAAATTAATATTCAACTCAAGAGCTCAAAGCTCCTAGCTGGGTAATTTCTCTACAATTGGCTGGCCGAAAATTTGAATCGATCTCCTTTAATAAAATTGTGATCAAGGCATAGATTCGTAATTACTTTATTTGTAGCTTTCATGTGTGTGGTTTTACAGAAAAGAAATATTGTATCCGATGTATTCGCATCGATTGTAATATAGAGCGTAAGAACTTATGCCGATCAAAGAATGTATATTATAATAAAATAAATTTCTCCGAACGATGATGAAGAAAAGCATTGCTTCGCGCTACTACTAAGTACTCGTTCATAGCGATCTGGTTCTCGTCGAAACCAATGAGATCGCACAGATGTTCATCATCGTTCGGAGGAATTAATTTTATTACATTTCGAAAACTATGTAAATTTGTAACTACATTTGAATCTTCAAAAGTAGTTAAAAATTTACATAGTTTTTGAAATGATCCAGATGGTCTCCGATTTATGTTCTATGAACGTACAACCGGGATATATTGCTCGATCAGGCTAACAATTCATCGGCGTTCAGAGATCGCTACCGCCATTCGTTGCCACCTGACGCGTTTCTTTCTTTTTTTGTTTTCACGTAGCTAAATTCCTTAAGGACGTTCACCGGTTATAATCGTAGCCAAAATTTTATACTCTAAATCGACGTGAAAACATCCGAATATTTACGGTTACAGGCTGAAAACTTTTATCGCTGCGGTGCGGCGCGGCGGCTCGCTCACGCACACTAGCAGATACGCGGCTCACGAACGTGAGTCCGTTTAACCCTTAACTAGCACACGTCCGCGATCTAACGTTATCTGCACACGGGATGTTGTACACCCCACACATTTGAACGTTGGGTACGGCGAAATGGAGGCTCTAATAGGCTTGAAAAAAATCAAGTACATACATTAAACACTGGAAAATGATACCCATTGGTCTAAAGTATGAAATTTTTAGTTTTAAGGCTTCAAAAAAATTCTTGAAATAAATGCACTTGGGGTATTCAATGACCCCAGCAATTCTATACGTCTGATTCGAATTGTGTTTGGAAGGGCACTGACAATTTCTGCCAGGTGGAACGTATTGGAATGTGTCATTGGTGACTCGAACTAACGACAGATGCACTGCGATCGCACTGCGATGCGAAATTCATAGATTAACCAACCGAGAAAATGCCTAAACTTGACGAAATTTGTTTTGGGGTGTTTGACACCC
This sequence comes from Leptothorax acervorum, assembly GCA_035220615.1. Classification (NCBI taxonomy): domain Eukaryota; kingdom Metazoa; phylum Arthropoda; class Insecta; order Hymenoptera; family Formicidae; genus Leptothorax; species Leptothorax acervorum. The sequence continues at coordinate 154,571 of JASTWQ010000420.1, read as the reverse complement.
CAGGTGCTAGTTAAGAGTTAAAAAGCGATGCTGACTGGCTAATCTTTAATTAATAATAACTACTTTTCTAAGCATAATTCGAAAAAAATAATTCAGGACTTTTCGACTCAGTTTTTTATGAGGAATATCACTGTGTAAATAGTGGGCCCGAATTAGGTGACACCCTATATGCGCTTTTCTTGTTGTCGAACGCCTCACTTCTCTGCTACGTTTAAAACTCGGCGTCTCCTCTCCGACACGTTATCAGCGAGAAATAAAAACTGAGTGAGCTTAAATGAACATTGGTACTTCTAGCTATACAATAAGTAGATAAGTTTAATGCGTAAAATGGTCAGTAACTATAGCTAAGCTTATTACCTTATCGATCTGAAGAAAGGGTACTTTTCACTGTAAATCTCTACGATTCCGACAGACTCCTCATTACAAGAACAATGGAATGTCTCAACGTAAAAATCGATGCTGGAATGGCTCGTCGATGAATCGGCGAATGGATAATTACAAATAGGTACTGATTTCCGACTATCGTCCATTCGAAAGGAATAGACGAGGGTGCAGAAATATATATAAATATATTTATAATATATGTATATATATTTATATATATTAATTATATATATATTATATACATATACATATATAAATATTAATTTTGGAATGTATGTTAATAGTATATATTTTACTTTAATATACGCCTGAATATTGAATACTAAAAAGTGGAAAATTATATTTAATACTAAAAATATGTTTGTAAATAAAATATTTCAAACATTTTGTTCTAAAAAATAGAAAATGTTAGCTAATAGGTTGACCTTTTATGGGCGATTGTATAAAATTTATGAATAAATTTTTACATTTTATAATAGAATATTCTCCCCTAGAAGCGCACGGTAAAACACCGAAGATATCGGCGCAAATATCCCTGAGCTTCTTTTCCACTTGAGACCGGTACTGGCGAATCATCTCTAGTTTTCCCTCGGCACGCTTGTTCTCCTCTTTCTGCTCAATGCTCGATATTATTCTCCAGGAGGCTCTCCTCTCTGCTTTCACATTTTTGTATGCTACCGAGAAAAGGTTTCTTTCTTCAACGGTGAGCTCTACGTCCAGCGTGGCCACCTTCTTCATCGCCTCAACCATCTCTACAAACAATACCGGCAAATAATGTCGTTGATGATAAGTTCATCGACTTTGTCATATATGTCATATGCTATAAGCGGTGGAAACTAAAATGTATAACAATCGCACGTTCGCCTGGCTTTAGGTCGATTGAAAGTAATTATTCCACGCAGAACCACAGAATTTGTTAATTGGAGAAATTCCGAAAAGAGAGAAAAAAGCCGAATGACTCGTTAATTTCATTAGAACGGCACCACGAGAGGAACAAAGATTCGTTAATCAGTGCCACGAGAGCCGCACGCGAGATCTCTCGATTTCGTTATACCGGGTAACGCTTTTTGTATTTAAAAAAACTCATGAAATAGTCCTTGTATTTTTGAATTTTATCAGCTCGTTATTCTGTCTTTTCGTAAACACCGATCGAATTTACTATATCTATAGGAAAATCAATAGGAACCTCATCATCTGTAAAAAAGTCTATTATTTGAAACAAAGATAATGACGACATTTATTATCTCTACATATTTTATTATTTTAAAGTATTATTTATTCTTATTTATTCTCTTCATAACATAAGAGATAATATTTATTGATCCTATTCAAGAGGCAAAAAATAATCAAAATGGCAAGTTACGTAAGAAAATTGTAGAAAAGATACCAAGAAGAAAAATGAAAATGATAGTCAAAAGAAAGAAATTACGAAAAAGAATTGTTAACCATTTTTCTACAAAAGTTCGAAAAAGAAGGAATAAAAATGGCGATAGAAAAAGAAAGGACAGAAAAGGATATTATGGGAAAAAGTTAAGAGAAATTTTATCAACAAGAAATGAGAAATTAAAAAGAAAAAAGAAACGAAAAAAAACATTATAAAGAAAATTAAAAAATATATAAAAGGGATTAAGAGAAAAAAGATAAAATAACGATAGAGAGGATGAAAGATTAAAAACGGATAAGTATTATAGAAGAGTAATCTGAAGAAAACTGTCTGTATTTAGATATTTACATGTGTCTGCAATATTATGCCATACAATAATGTCTGGTTTTTTTCACAATCAGAAAACATATGTTTTATACATATTGATAAAATTTAACTTGTTAATATGATTTTCGGGATACACTTGATCAACAATATCTGTAAACGCTTCAATCGTTTTAATTGCCCTGTAAAAACGATAGGCTCGATAAGATAACAATTAACACGTACAACAAACTTTTATAATTTCAAACAGTATGTACTTATGAAAAGAATGTTCTTTAGGTACTATGTCTGCAAAATTGTCCATAATATATAATAATTGAACACTAAGTCATTTCTCGCATGTCGTGCAATAGTAGAATGAAAACTACAATACGATATTGTGCTTCAGTAAAATACCTATCCCGATTTCCCTAAATTGCGATAACCAATGATGATGGTATGACTTTTAGTGGACGCTAAAGATTGTAAATGGTAATTATCTAATCTAATACGTTTGTCTTCAACATTTTATTCCATGAAATATCGTTCGTTGACATCAGTCCTTTACAATATGTCCATTCTCTACACACACACACACACATCCCGAAAAAGTCTATATTTATATAGTAACATTTAGTAGTAACAGAATATTTAGTAACAGGATAAAAATTTGTTATGACAATTACACTCGTGTCGTTTCATACTTTGATAATTTTTTAAAGTGTAACTAAAGTAGATAAGTAATATAAATTGTATATTAATTTGTTGTCATTGTAACAAAAGAAGCATGATGTATGAGCAGATATATACGTTTAGAAATCTTTTTATATTTTAATTTTTCATATTATTTAATATTTTAATATTAAAAATTAATATTTTAAAAAATATATATATATATATACCTATAATACCTATATATATATATATACATATGCTGTTACATATCTTAAACTCGGAAAGTTATAGTCATTTACAATTATGTCAGCGCACACTTTTTTCTAGTAAATATAAATTGCGACTTAAAAGCTCGTAACAATTTTTTAATAATATAGAAACAATTTTATACAAGAATTTAATTTATTTCAACAGAGTATATGTTGTAATTAAATCTTTGAAAACTGATATATAAGAAAAAATCAAAGACTTGGAAGAAAACATATTTTAACTATTAAAATATTAAAAAATATGAATAATTAAAATATTAAAAAGTTTTCTAAAAAATTATCTGCTCTGCTATTAATTTAGTATTAATTTAACTTATTTGAATAACATAATTCCACAGAACTGTCCAAATGTCCAAGAAAGTCATCCTGAGAAAGACGTCTGAACAAGTAACAATCTGTCCAAGTACTTTGTCACAATGTGGCGTCTTCCTCAGGGTGACTTTCAACAGGTCCTCGACGGTGATGCTAGGCCTGTTCAACAACGGCGTAGAACACTTTCTTGTAGGTGTTCTAGTCTTGTTACTTCTGCTACTGTTGGGAGCCGTCGGTTGTATCGTGGAATTGGGAATTGCAAGAAAACTTATAAGAGTAGCGGAGGGGGCGGAGGTGGTATCGACGAAGCTGATTCCGAGATGTGCACATTTGGAGAAAATGAAGGAATTGCCTTCTTCATTATCTACAAATGTGCACACACGGTGGTGGTGGCGGTGGAGGTGGGGGTGGTGGTAGTGGTGGTAGAGATAGTGGAAATTCTAAAGAGGGTAAAGGAGAAGGAAGAGGAAGAGGTGGTGGTTCCGACACTTTTTTACTAGCTTCACGTTCTTCACGAAAGACGTTCATCACGACTGTCAGGGTGTTAAGAGTGGCTTCGGTGGTCGTTCGCATACATGAAAAAAAGATTGATGTCAGTTCTGTCTAAAATAAACAAGTGTCATAGCAATATCGTAAAGAAATATACTTATATACGTGTATATAATTAAAATTATTTGTAAAACATCCACAAATAAAGCTTCCGTTTTCTACGTGCTAAGAATACAGAGTGTGTTCGATTCCAACATGTTAAAGTAAAAAAGATTTGGCTAATTTAAAATAGTAATTCAATATATAGCTGGTAGCGAGGAAACGAGAATCTTTATTTTGCATAAAATTCAAGAAACTTACGATATTTATGAGATGCAGCAATTTCTTTATCAGCCAAATGCCGATAGTGATCACCCACATGATTATCATGAGGGAATGTTTCTTCGTCGAGATACGAAGAAACATTTCCCGCATGATAATCACGTGTGGCTGCGAGAGTCTCGAGGTGTTGCGACCTTTTGCGGCTGCCGAGATTGACGGCGGATCCAGCGGAAGCAAACGTCTCTTGCCGTCCTTCCTCTCCTCCGGAAGCGGATCCGTGATGCCGATTGCTGGTGCTTGGCCGCATCCTCTTTGTCCTCGCGTCCCCGAACGTCAAGGTCGTTTCACCGGGCCGGTGCGATGCGTTGTAAATTTCGGCGGAATCCCGGCTTTCTTGGCCTCTCGCCACGTTCCCCCGGACTCGCGGATTTCGTTGTTCGAGACAAGAAAAATAAAGAAACATGGACGAGGATGAGCATAGGCGACAAAGTTCCTTTCTTCTTCGTGTCCAGATTACCTCGAGATCCGCGATCGACGGATCTGCATTCTGCAGACTAACGATTCGGCGAGTTCGCCTCGCTCGTCGGTCTCGCGTGAGTTCGCAAAATGTGGGAACACCTCACGAACTTTTCCCAATTTGTCGGCGACGACCGTCGGCGATTGCCGGTCCAGAGTAGGCAGATTCTGTAACTATCTTAACGACAGTTTCGTTATCGTTATATTGTCGTTGCGCATCAGCTATTTTATATAAAAAAAGCTGCGCAACGACAATATAACGATAACAAAACTGTCGTTAAGAGTTACAGAATCAGCCTACGGATAACTGTTTATCTCGCGCGCGAGATTGTCGAAAGCGTCTTGTCCAAGAAGTCCAACGAATCAGCGGAAGAATAATTACATCCTCGAAGCAATCGTTCATCAAGCTTCAAGAATGTAATAAACTTTCCGCTGATTCGATCTTACTCCGAGAGATCCCTCTTCGTCTTTGCGAGCTCCGGGACTTTTGCGAAAACATCGTCGCGCGACTGGGGTTTCAAGATCCCGTCGTCGATTTTCGGATCGTCCTTGAGGCCCTCGGATCTCCTTCTAGGTTCTTTGGGAATGATCTCCGGACTGAGCTTATCGCCGCATAGCGGGTCCGCGTTCTTCGGAAAAAGTCCTGTTTGAATAACATGTTGCGATTCAAAGAGTACCGATTTCGAAGAACGCGAATCGCTCCTTTGTTGTTTCTATTCTTCGAATCTTGACCGGAGATCTTCTGAAGGGACTCCTGCACCTTCTGGAACTTGTCCTTCTGTCGCGATTGTTTGTAATTGCGTCTCGCCACGAAATATTCACGTATTAATCACCGTACACTGATACGATCGCCTCACGATAAACTATATATATAAATCTCTACTTTTTACTCTAAGTTACGTGATTTAATTCGCAGCGCGTTGGACTTTCGCACGAATTACGGAGACAGTTGTTACTTACGCGCCTGAGAGTTCGGTACTGCCTGTCTCAAGGTGTCTACGTCTACTTGTGTATTATTGTGGCTTGGAATTTACACGTGATGATGTGATGATATAGCTTCCCGTCAGGCGCGTGTAAATCCACCGGTTAAATACGTACGTTACATCGCTATGTTTATCTTCTTCGATAGTTTATCGTTTAAAATCGATCTAAAAGTAAATTTGTGAAATTTGATTGCCAAAGACACAATACACATGGCCAAATCAAATTTTAGTCCAAAGAAAAATTAAACTTAATATTATATTGCGATGCTATTGTAAACATTTGTAATTTTCAAATAAGAACCATTATTGCTCCAATTTTGGCCGTTTTCTATTGTTTAAGCGTTTGCTTCGATCGAGCGTAACTAATTATTTATTTATTAATTAAACTTAAATTTAATTCATGAACAAATATACGAATCTCATAAAATATGAGGAAAAACAACTTACGTTTAGTCGAAAGAGCATTTATTCAAATCTTTGCTACAAGAAATTGCTCGAACGGATATTCCAATTTTGCAAAGTTCTGTTGTTTTATTCCTTCTTTTATACATTCTTTGTTAGTTTATTTCTTATAGATATATTTCTTTGAGTATATATATTTTTCATTTATAATACATACATAATCTTAATATCCGATAATCTATTCAGTTCGTTTTAATAACAATAAAAAAATAATAATGTGCCATAATAAAGCCAATAAAAAATATGTAGGTATATAAATAAGATGTATATATGTATATAAATGTATATAAATAGGATTTTATATAATTTTCTGCATAATTAATCATAAAATTGATTTATTGTATGTGACAGGATATTATCGTGTAAATTTATGACAAAGATAATTGGCAAATATTTATAGAGTATCTAAATTCAGATGAATATGTCAATATACATGTGCTCAATCGTGCGCAGATCATCGATGGCGCATATTATTTTCTATTAAATAACAGATTCGACTTCCGTATTTTCAAGAGTCTCACGTACCTACTATCTATCAAGTGAGACAAATTATGTAGCATGTCTTGAAAATCCAAAGTTCCAATTATGGTATCCAATGTTCAGAATTATGGAAGAAAGATCTGCAGGCTTTTTCCCATTTTCAGAAAATATGAATTTCAAGACAGTCATAGATTTTGTCAATGGGAAATATTAATTTATCTGATTGTTGCGTATAAAATATTAAAATATCAGACTTATTTTAAAAAACTGAGAAATTTCACGTAAATAAAGTACGTAACATAAAGTACGTATCAGCTTTATAAATTCTATAACATATTAGTGCACCCAGACAAATTGGTTTGCAATATCGACAAAACAATGTTGTTTACCACTTTTTTTGTTTATTTTGTTTTATTGGCAAAATATTATGTAAAAGTAAAGATATTTTTTAATGAATGAACAAAAAGTAATTGTTTATTGCACTGAATTATTTTGCTGGAGTTTATTAGTCGGTTTATCACAACACTATTGTTGATATGACGAATTTTGTTTCGAGATTAACGAAACATTTTTTATTTCTTTTATAATACCGAAACTGAGGAAATATTACCCAAATATACAATTATAAATGCGATTATTTTGTCAAAAAAAAAAAGAAGAAATTCATTTTGTTACTCGCGAAGTAAAAAATATAGGCTATTCTTCACACGTTTCAGCTTACGATGTTGAATTAATTAATACGTGGAATATTACTCTATATAATACTTTATTTAATGTAAAAAAAACATCGTTGATACACGATGCAAATACGTGCCCTTTGTCGTTACCTACACGTTGCTTGCGACGGACGAATTATTACGTTATTTGAGAAAAAATAAATAATTTTCTTTGAAATAAAATATACAGTACCGTGCAAAAGTTTGCGTACTTTTGATTTTTTCGACTTAACTTGTTTTACGTCATTTGACGTACTTATATTTGTGAAAAATGATCGCAGAGCAATGTTTAAAAAAGCGTTTTAAACTCGGTTTTGAAGCTTGAACCCTCAGCTTTCGAATGATTCAAGGCTCGTTTCGATAATGTTAATACCGCCGGCACAATACAGTTTTTTATAAAAAAAGACCTTGAAATGCACTACTCACTTTAAATCGTCATAACTCAGTGAAAAAAAAATGGTAGCGTAATGATTAAAAAAGCACTTTAAAGAGGAAATGTTATGTTTTATGATAAAATCAATAAAATTTGGAGAATAAATTTCGTTTTCTTTTGTACGCCATCAAAGTTGAAGTTCTTCAATTTTGCAATGTCCATTTTAAATTACCGCCGTTTGTATAGTAATATCTTCGCAGAGAAACGTTTTTAAAGCTTAAATCCTTAGCTTTCGAATACTTCAAGGCTCGTTTCTCTGCAAAGATTTTACTACAAACCGCGATAATTTAAAATGGACCTTGCAAAATTGAAGAACTTCAACTTTGATGGTGTGCAAAAAGAAAACAAAATTTATTCTCCAAATTTTATTGATTGTATCATAAAACATAACATTTCCTCTTTAAAATTCTTTTTTAATCATTACGCTATTTTTTTTCACTGAGTTATGACGATTTGAAGTAAGCAGTGCATTTCAAGGTCTTTTTTATAAAATATAATATAAAAACTGTATTGTGCCGCCGGTATTAGCATTATCGAAACGAGCCTTGAAGCATTCGAAAGCTGTGGGGTTCAAGCTTTAAAACGCTTTTTTAAACATCGCTCGACTGCAATTATTTTTTACAAAGATACGTCAGATGGCGTAAAACCAAGTTAAGTCGAAAAAATCAAAAGTACGCAAACTTTTGCACGTTACTGTAATGTATTCTTATTACCTACTAGATACTATAATCTGCAGAAAAAGAATCCAAACACTGTTATTTTAACAAAATAATATTTAAATCTAGTGTTACGTCATCAAAATATAAATTTTAATTCACCAAAAAAAATTTAATTTAAACAAATATTGTTTTATGTAACAAAATCTTACCTAATTTTTACCATGCTATTATCTTGATGTAACGAAATTTATTTACTGTAAAAACAATATATTTATTATTGCAATTAAAAATATAAGGACGCTTACGTAGAGAAACTCAACTAAATTATTTTGTTAGAATAACAAATTATTTTATTGGCTGTGTAACAACAAGAAAATTTTGATACTTCTACAAAATTTTTGCTTCTTTAAGAAATAATTTTTCTGAGTGTGGATTTATATTTATAATAATAATATGACATAAGGTATATGTAGATAGTAGATCTATGGTTATAGAATATTTTTTAGTGTTTAGAATATGTTACGTCCTGTGGACTCCACGTGATTTCTTCCTTTCGTGGAATTAAAATCGTAAACAGTGGTTATCAATTGGCAAGCGGATGCAAGCCGTTGCTCGTTAAAAGTAAACTTCCCGAACCCAATAAATTAAACAAGTAATGGATTTGTTGTGATCCAAGTGGTCCCAATAATTCCACGAAGCGGGGCAACGGAAATTCAGTTGCGATAGCGGGCAACGAAAATTCAATTGAAACGCGCGATAACGGGAGGCATGGGTCACCATAAATTAAAACGCCATGCGAGGGCTTTCCAAATCACGCGTCTAATATGAGGTCGCGTCGTCACCCTGCCTCAATTTATCAAAACTAAGAGTTCACACGTGTCACCCGTTTAAGAACGCGGATTTGAACTCTGACCCACGCTTCCCAGTAAGCGATAAAGATAAAACAGTATTAGCTTGGACCACCAAAAAGTGGGGAAATATAATTCTAATAACAAATCCGCCAATAGATGACCACTAATTAAAAATTGTGTAACGAGATTTCGGTAACTCGCCACGAGATAGGCGGAAAACCGAAACCTACGTCACAAACAGGAACCAGACTCCACCAATCCTAATCATCCTCGGATTAAATCCGCCCCTTTCAAATCATATAAAAACCGCGACTCCGCGTACCTAAACACACTTTTCACTTTGCACTTGGCAATTGCCCTTGCATTTTGACTCAGTTTCTTTAAACTGCCACGCAGTCAGTCCGACAGTCTAGTCGCGAATCAGTTTAGTAATTCTGTACCTCTGGTAAATTCTGTGCGCGTCTACCGCCAACTCAGGGTCCTGCCAACGACCCTCAGCACACCCGACGCCCGAGATCCGCGAGTCGCGACCAACGGCGCCGACCAACTTCATTATTACCTACGTCCGCTCAAGGGCCCAACAAATAGTAAGTCCGCAATCTCACTCGCGATTTTTAATCAGATCCTCGGGGTTCACAAACATATATATATATGTATATATTTTATTTGCATATATATATATATGTTAAATATTTTTTTTTTCTCCTTTTTTAACTTCCCAAATTGATTAAACAATAATAATTTCTCACCCCTCACATAATAATTTTAGTGACTATCCGGGGTCGCAAGGGTTTAGCATTGAAAATTAAGAAACGATACGCACGAAGCAGGCGAGCCCGCGTCATTGAGCGACAGCTCCTCCAGGCGCATCGAGAATATTTTAACCGCCACCATCTTCCGCAATTTTCCCTTCCCCCGCGTTCTCTCGCGTACAAAATCTTTCCCGACACCCCCGATTCCTCCCCCTGTTCCGGACCGTCCTATTCCCCGGTTCCTTCCGAGGAACTTGACCGGTTCCCCTATCCGGAGCTCCAACACTCCCCCATCCCTTTTTACTTACGCGACGAATACCGCGAGAGAACACCTTCTCCCGCGTTCTCCACCTCTAGCGTGGAGATTCTCTGCGAAATACCTCGGTTCCCCTCCACCAATAGACCAACCTCTCCCGCGCTTTCCACCTCGAGCGTGGAGATCATCCCGGAAATTATTACCATAGATTAACCACGCTAATGCCATAAAATATAATAATTAATTATTAATGGAACAATCAATTTATTAACGTAAGAATATAAGTGTAAGAACGTTTCAAACACACACACACACTCATGGCATACACCCTTTTCTTCCCTTTTCTTTGTGTTTTCTAAATTATAAATGTACTAACCGGGCAGGAGATCATATTAAATGTCGAAGCATTCCCTCAGTAATCCTGTCCGATGACCTCCGAACCGATGTAACACCCGCGTATTCTCCATACACATATACACACACCACACATGAACTGTACCATTTGCGTTTTGTTTTTAAGTTTTTTTATATACACATAAATGTAACTGTCTCATTGATTTTTATCGTTTATAATAAATAATTGTAATGTTTTTAATTTCAAAAATTAATGTCTAATTATTTAAACTAACACCTCGTCACCAACCTTCCCGCTCGCAAAATCGTACACGGTCCGATCCCAGGTAATAGGGATTGCATAATCCTTGACCTGAAACAGGACCGACGATCGCACGGCTCGCAGTAGGCGTAATAGCGTCCCTTTGGACGTTGACCCTCGACTGGAGCCTTCCGAAAAGTGCGTTCGACTCGAGGCACGCGTTTACGCGCGCGACCCGAGATAACCTTTAAGTATTCTCTTACGTCCTTCCTTACCCCGTCCCCTCTGGGTAGCCTTTCCTTCGCTTCCCAGTTTTCCTTTTCATTGAAACTCCCGGGGTTTGGACGTAACAGAACTTAAATTTTGGGGGCTCGTCCGGGATGAATTGTGCGATTTTGCGAGACAGGTATGAGTACGAGGTCTAAATCCGACAAGGCTGAAGTCGATAATCTTTACAAAAACGCTATTGAAAATCAAGGCAAAATTAAACCAGCTAGCTTAGCACTATATACCTCCACTCCCTCTGGATCCACTAAACCTACTCCAAGACAGATCAGTTTCACTCCGAACCTTACCGAAATTGCGGAAGATCAGTCCGAAAATTTAGCCTGTACACCTGAGCCTGCTTCGTACGAATCTTTGAACAAAGTTTTACTAACACATCTAATCGAACATAATACCTCGTTAAATTCTAAAAACATCACAGAAACAATGGCGCACCCTAACCCGTTCGCCACCTTGAAATACGCGGTTGAAGCCGTTCCTTTCTTTGACGGCCAAAATATTCCCCTTACATATTTTATCGAAGGATGTCAGGAAGCAAAAGCTATGCTGCCCGATGAGGCAGAGTCTCAATTTACAAAAATTATCAGAACCCGAATTGTAGGTGAAGCGCGCCGTACTATACAAGACCAAGATTTCGACACTGTAGCTCAATTAACTAAATACTTAGAACAAATTTATGGCCCATCTAAAAACATTTATCAGTTGCAAGGAGAGCTGGGTTGTATTTACCAAAAGAACGAGGAAGACGTAGTTACATACGCAAATCGAGTAAAGATATTAGGAAAACGGATATTGGAAGCGCATAAAAATTCAGGAAATGCCCTTCCCGGTCAGAATATTAAAGCATCTTTAGAAAAAGATATGTGCAAATGTTTTATCAGAGGATTAAAGCCGGAATTAGAACAAAGAGTAGCGAGAAATTTAGACGTTCAAGCGACCGTAGCCGACGCCCTGCGGATAGAGAGAGAGCTACGCGACATGACAGATTTACGGCAAGGGCAGGGTAGAGGTCCAGGAAGATTATCGAATGTTAACAGTTCACGAGAAACATGTCAGATTTGCTATAAGGAAGGACATTCGGCCTCTAATTGCAGAAAATTAACTCAAATCTCTCAACAGCCTTACAATAAAAACCCGTTAGGGACCGAAATTTTAATATGCCAAATCTGCAAGAAACGCGGACATAGCGCCGACAAATGCCGGTTGCGTGATTCCCAAACCCGTCAATCCGTTAACATTGTGCGAGAAAGTAACGTTATTTGTCAATTATGCTCTAAATCAGGGCATAGCGCTAAAATGTGTAGAATGAATAATAGCAATAACCAGAATAAGCCTTCCATAATTTGTCAATGGTGTGATAAACCGGGACATTCGGCTAGTAATTGCTGGAAGAAGCAAAACGAACAGCGCAATACAGAAAATAGGCCGAAAATTACTTGCCAAATCTGTAGCAATTTCGGGCACCTTGCCAAGGATTGCCGATCTAAAATAGAGCAAAACGCAGCATCCAAAAACTCTTTGTTCTGTCGTTATTGTAAAGAAGAAGGGCATCTCCTCGAAAATTGCGAGCTACGCATTGCAAGTAATAATCGCAGGCAAGCAAATAATCAGGGAAACTCCAACGGACCCTCGAAGTCGGGTGTACAACAGGGGTCCGAGCGGATCTCACACCCATCCACATCACAAAAAACCCAGTAGATAAAAACGTGTCGGAAATACGACCTGTAACAGTAAACCTCGATAACCACAGGCGCGTGCCGACCGTTCAGGCAAATCTCAGTAAAACAGCTCCACATGTAACTTTTATGTTAGATACAGGTTCTGGGCCGAACCTAATTAAAGAAAATTTTATACCTAAGGGCAAACCTGTCGATTATACTAACATTTTACAATTAAATGGGATAAACAAATTCCCAGTTTACACCCTCGGGAAAGTTATTTTACTTCTTTTCGGGAAACAAGTAGCCTTCCATGTAGTGTCTAATGATTTCCCAATTCCTCAAGCCGGTATATTAGGTAACGATTTTTTTGAACAGGCTTCCTCGGCAATAGACTACGCTAAGGGATGTTTGAATGTATCGGGAATTAACGTGCCTTTCTTCTCACCAGAAACTATCACAGCATCTCCACGGACCGAATCATTATTTTACGTAAGAATAGAAAATCCAGAAGTAAAAATAGGATACATACCAAGATTAAAGGTAGCTCACGGAATATATCTGGGAGACACTATAGTAGAAAACATCTCAGGAAAGGCATATTTAAATGTCATAAGTACCTTGGATGAAGAAGTGGAAGTTCAGGTACCAACCCTGCGCCTCAAACCCCTAAATGAAATATTCGACGATCACGAACCAGGTATAGAGGCGCGAGATAATCAAGAAGAACTTGCAAATATGCAACACTCGGAAGACGGCCAAACTCACTGCATAGCACTCGATGGAATCAACAAAAATGAGATACAAACAAATATTGATAATGAAAATAATAACAAATGCGAATATGCAAATTCGAATAATAGTGAAGACGATGAAAACGAAATTGAATTAAAAGGAGGAACTAAGAATAAAACTATAAGAAGAAATAAAAGGTCAAATAAAAATCTTAATCTAGATATTCGCGAGGAAGGTTTCCAAACCTCCCCCGAAATGCTAGACTCCAAAATCCTTGGAGAGGGAAGCTACCAAATCTCTCCTGAAATATTAAACAATTCCAAAATCTGTGGAGGGGGAAGTTACCAAACCTCTCCAGAAGGCAATCTTAGAATTGCAGAGGAAGGTTTCCAAACTCCTCTAGTATATTCTCCCGTCGATTGCGTGGAGGGAAGTAACCAAACCTCACGATGCAATACGACAGAATTTTGTTTAAGAGAGCCAGAAAATAAGAGCTCCTTAAATTCTTTGAAAGAAATAAAATTTCCAAGGGTTGGAATACCCATAAAAGGTGATCAAAATCATACCTCTCATATTACAATTGAAGAACTCATAGAAAGAGTAAAATCATATAATCCTAATGTCAAAGAGATTTATGGTATTAATAAAAAAGATAAACCGTCTTCAAAAATCTTAGCATCTACGTATGCTGAATCACAAAAAATAATAGACAATTTGAAGCGCAAACGCGAATCGGAAGGAGAAGAAAGACGAATATCATTAATAAATAATACTTCGAGTGAATGTTTTGTATTGTCCGAGAAACGTAAAAAGGACAGGCTCACAGAAATTACAGAACTATTACGTTTAGAACACTTAAATGCCCAAGAAAGGGAAAATGTGATAAAACTTATCTCCAACAGTCAAGACAGATTTCATATTCCTGGAGAAAAGCTAACAGCAACTCATGTAATGCGACATCAGATACCAACAACAGATGATCGACCTATAAATACGCGGCAATACAGATTCCCGCAAATCCACAAAGAAGAAATAAATAAACAGGTAAAAGAACTGCTAGAAGGAGGCATCATAAAACCTTCTCAGTCACCTTACAATACGCCCATCTGGATTGTACCAAAAAAGGAAGACTCGAAAGGAAATAAACGCTGGAGAATGGTTTTAGATTTCCGAGCTCTAAATGAAAAAACTATTGGCGACGGTTACCCAATACCTAACATCGTCGATATTATAGACCAATTAGGTAATGCAAAGTATTTTACCGTATGCGATCTGGCCTCGGGATTTCATCAAATAGAAATGGATCCCGCAGATAGTCACAAAACTGCATTTACAACTCCTAACGGTCATTACGAATTTGAGCGAATGCCTTTTGGATTAAAAAACGCTCCTGCTACTTTTCAACGAACAATGGATCGTGTATTAGCGGGATTAAAAGGAATATTTATTTACATGGATGACGTTGTCATCTCCGCCTCTTCACTAGAACAACACGAACGTAATTTAATTTGTTAATAGAACGACTCCGAGAAGCTAATTTGAAATTACAGCCAGATAAATGCGAATTCTTAAAACCAGAAGTAACCTATTTAGGACACGTAATAAGCAGAGATGGGATTAAACCCGATCCTAAAAAATTAGAAGCTGTAAAACAATTTCCTAGGCCCAAAACGCCGAAAAATATTAAACAATTTCTCGGTCTAGCAGGATATTACAGAAGGTTTATACCCAATTTTTCAAAACTAGCCAAACCTTTAACCAATTTATTAAAGAACGATACGCGTTTTGAGTGGACACACGCTCAAGAGGAATCTTTTGAAACATTGAAGCAAAAATTATGCGAAGAACCAGTTTTGCAGTATCCTGATTTTTCTAAACCTTTCATCCTGACCACCGACGCTTCCGGAATTGCAATAGGAGGCATCTTATCGCAAGGAGAAATTAATAAAGATCGACCAATAGCATACGCTTCACGAACCTTAACCGACAACGAATTAAAATACGATACATACGAGAAGGAAGCCTTAGCAATTATATATTGCGTTAAGCATTTCCGACCATATTTATACGGGCGGAAATTTACTTTAGTTACAGACCATAAGCCTTTACTTTGGTTCAAAAACGCGCAAGATGCGAATATGAGAATTCTCCGGTGGAGACTGAAATTAGCCGAATACGAATACGACGTAGTATATAAAGCAGGGAAAACCAATGTAAATGCCGATGCCTTATCGAGAAATCCAGTAGAGGAAACAAATTGTAACGTAATCAAACATAAAAAGTTTTTAAATCCCAACAACCCGAAAGACGCAGAGACAATTTCCAAAATGTTGGAAGAATCCGACGAAGAAGAAGAAGACGAAGATTTCAATCTATATCTCTCAGATGACGAAGAAGTAGAAAATTTATTACCCGACAACGATACAAATCACGAAAATACAGATTCGATACCATTTACACGAGAAGAGCTGTGTGACCCACCGAAGTTGCAAATTATGGAAAAGGTATCGACTCACGACCCTCCTTACAACAGAATACAGACTCGAAGTCAAACGGCAAAAAATAAAGACACACGAAAAGAGGAATTACTTGACGGTTCCCAGAACCGGGAAAATGAGGTCAAGGGTCTAGAAGATAAACCCGACCCACCTAAACGAAGAAAACGACTCCGAAAACGAGAAAGACGACGAAGAAAACGAACCAGATGACGAGGAAAGTAAATCAAACAGACTAGATACTGAAGATACCGGCAACCAAACCACACCTGGAATAAAACCCACTATCACCGACATCCAGATATACAAAAATAATGTAATAGAAACTCGAGATTTACTATTTCTGCGTAAGGATAATGTCGCATACTTTGTCGATACTAACGGAAAACCGTTGGATTCAGGATCGCAAAAATTATTTGAACGAAACGATATTCCAAACCTGAGTCCTCTCTCTTTAGGTAAAGCAAAGGCTATAAAGTATAAAAAACACTATCACATAGCCTTGCCTATCAGCGAGGGATTACGAGAAGGTCCGACCATAACTCTCACACAAATTGCTACAGCGACAAAAGATCTACGAAACATCGCCGACGAATTAAATTTAGAAACACTCAGTATTGCAAAAACAGATATTGTTAATAATGTACCATGGAGCAACATCAAATCTCTCTTACAATTAACCTTTGTAGACTCAACCACCAAATTAATTATATGTAATGGCTTAATAAAATATCCGCCTAAAGATCTCCGCTCCAGTATAATCGGCGAAATGCACTGTTCGCCTACCGGAGGACATCGAGGCGTTACAAAAACATATAATAGAATAAAACACCATTATTATTGGGAAAATTTGAAATCCGATATTCAACGGTACATACAACAATGTTTACAATGTCAATTGAAAAAATTAGTACGCGTAAAAACTAAACAACCCATGATAATTACGGATACTCCAGGATCTTCCTTCGATAAAGTAGCCATGGATATCGTAGGACCACTGCCTATAACCGAAAGAGGCAATGAATATATCTTAACTTTACAAGACCAACTTACTAAATTCTGCATGGGAATACCGTTACCAAATCAAACTTCCGAAACAATAGCAGAAGCTTTCGTAGACAAATTTATTTGTGTATTAGGAGCACCAAAAGCAATATTAACCGACCAAGGTAGAAACTTTATCAGCGAATTAATGAGAAAAATAGCTAAAATATTCAGAATTCGCAAATTTCGTACGACAGCCTTTCACCCTCAGTCAAACGGATCGCTAGAAAGATCGCATCACGCATTGGGAGAATATCTAAAACAATATGCAAACGAACAAAAACAATGGGATAGATGGATCGGCCTTGCAATGTTCAATTATAACACCTGTGTACACGAGGCAACAAAACACACTCCGTATGAATTAGTCTTTGGCAAAATAGCAAGAATTCCAACAAACGAACCTCTGACTCCAGAAGACAAATTAGCAAATTACGAAGATTACCTGATTAACCTTGTCACGCAACTTCATGCCATACAGACTAACGCTCGTAAAAATGTTGTCGAAGCCAAGTTTAAATCTAAAAAATATTATGACAGAAAGGTTAACCCACAGACCTTTAAACCTGGAGACCATGTGTTCTTACAGAAAGGGCCAAAACCCGGAAAATTTGGAGACCAATACACTGGCCCTCATGAAGTCTTAGAAATATTGAATAAAAACAATGTGAAAATCAGGATCAAGAAAAATAGCCGAGTAGTGCATCCTAACCGATTACGAATTTCTCATATTAAAACAGTTTCCAAATAAACCAAAATAAATAATAATATATATATATAAAAAAAAAAAAAAAAAAAAAAAAAAAAAATATACAACAACAAAATCATATAACTTTCAGATGGACCGGCAAATGAAAGGAATAACAGCAACATTAATAATAACTCTATGGATACAACAAGTTTTCGGAATAATAGGATATGATTGCGGATCTCCATCCGCCAACATAACTACCTTATCATTAGTAAGCATCGAAGAATGTGACATCCCTTTACCGAACGTCAGCTCCAGCCAAATTTTTGTGCAATTACTTCAACTCAGCGAATTCGATTCGGTGCCAGTAATACAATGCAAAATTGAAATTGATCGAGAAATTAAGAGATGCGGCATGTTCTCCCATAACATGGACGTCTTCAACGGCAAATACTCATATATAGACGAAGTATCTCGCGACGCATGTAAACTAATGCATACCTATGGAAGTATCGAGATAGCAGGAACTCGTATAACAGGATTGAAATCTAATCAAACCACCAGTCGTCCAGTGGTTTTAGCTGGCCATGTGGACGTCGATGGACACTGTTCCGGAGGAGCTTACTCGGATCCTTATGGAACATGGTCAGAAGTTATTGTACTGGGCACTATTAAGATCACACTGCAAGACTACATCGCCGACGTTAAAATAAATTCCAATCGCATCCACCTCAGATCAGGAGTAGCCTGTGACTTTAGCACTACACATTGCATCGATCTAGAAGGAGGAAACACCTTTTGGGACCCTATACCTAAGGATGCCTGTAAATTTAACTCATATAACACTTTGTACAGAGGTTACGCAGACAAAATAATCGACTACACAAACGAACACGCTCAAATAATTTATTCTCTAAACACTCCGGATACAGCTTTCGCTTTAACCAGCACAAGTACATACAACACGTGCGGGTTCGTGTTCATCCGAACCGAACATCCGAAATTAGTAATTGTTGAAACTTTACCTCACGTAGATATCGCTAAACGTTCCGGCCAAATAGCCAACCTCGATATTTTCGCTTATATGAACTCAAAATTCGTCTACGTAGAAAAGCACCTCCGTAACCAGATCAAACAATTGTATAGACATGTTTTGATGCAGCAATGCGACCTTGAATTAAGAATGATGCAGAACGCCTTAGCAATAGCTGCACGATCTCCTGACGTCTTCGCTTATCACTTTATGAAGGGGCCTGGATACATGGCCCTTTTGGGAGGCGAAGTGATCCATATAATAAAATGCGTCCCAGTCGAGGTAAAACTGGCTAAAACCGAAGAATGCTACGAGCAACTCCCAGTGTCATTAAGAAATCGAACCTACTTTTTAACACCGCAAACGCACATACTACTACGGCAGGGAACACAGATCGAATGCAACTCGTTCGCACCTCCCATGTACCTCCTGGAAGACTCCTGGTATAAAATTATGCCAAGGCCGGTGGAAACCATGGCACCTACCATCATGAAACCCTTGACTAAGCCTACATGGAGATACGTCAACCCTGGAGCACTTGCTACCAGCGGCATATACACAGAGAAAGATTTAGAAGATCTCAAGGACCACATAATGTTTCCTGCCGAGCGTCCCGCTGTTCTTAACACTGTAGCCAGAGGAGTGATGGGACATTCAACTCAAATACGAGGAGGATCAATCTCCAACCTCATCGACGAGGCATCCGTCGAAAAGATCGCACTCTCCGCTTGGCAAAAATTCTGGAGCAAATTCTTAATCTTCGGCAATGTTAGCGCCGGATTAATCGGAATTTACTTATGTATAAGAATTATCAAGCTAATATTAGACACTCTCGTACACGGATACGCCCTCCACACAGTGTATGGATGGTCCGTGTTCCTAATAGGAGCCATATGGGACTCTATGACCCAACTCCTATTACATCTGGCAAGGAAAAAACCCGAAACCGAAGGAGCCACCGCTCCGGCCCCAGACGGACCAAAACAAGAAAACGTACCCCACGAACCACAATCCAATGTAACCAATAACAAGGAATCAGAAAACACCTTTTCATTCAGTAGACCTCTCCTCCCCCTGAAGGAGACTTCCACCTACTCCCTCGAACTTAAAGGATAGTAATAACAAATTATAAACAAAAACAAACAAAAAAAAAAAAAAAAAAAAATGAATATATATAAGAGGAAGGGGAAGGAGAATTCCGCCAAATACACACCTTCTGGCACCACATCACCACCTTGAACCGCATGCTACGTCATGCAAGAAATCAAAATCTTATCATTCTTTTATAGAAATGGAAATTAAATGCACCAACACCCGATTGCTGTCCCGTGGACCACTAAAGGTAAAGGTCGTCAAGGTAGACTCACCCACCTTCTTCTGGGTCCACCTGGAAAACGCGCGAGCAGACCTTGACGAGCTCATCGAGGACTTGACGCGGAGAATGACGCGCATGGGTCATTTTCTGCACGAGCGGCCTGACCATATCCTGCAGGGCGAGTTGGTCGCAATCCGAGAAGGAAAGCGCTGGCAAAGAGGACTCGTACATCGAGTCGAGAGGGGCGGCTCAGTTACAATTGCCCTACGAGACTGGGGCCGCGCCGTTCAACGACCCTTGTGTGAAATCTACATCCTGGAAGATCGTTTCCGCGAGCTACCCTGGCAGGCCATCCCATGCGGGCTTGCTAACATCCAACCTGTCGGACCAAGGACAAGATGGCCACGCAGGGTCATCGACCTGACCCGACTCCTATTAGACAAACGAGACGGATGGATCCGGATCCGAAAACCACTCAGGGACGAAGCTGCAATCGTCAACTTTAAGCCAGATCGTGAGAGCCAGGAAGAATTAAGCAACACAGAAGAACTCTTAATACGAATGGGGTGTGCCGTACACTCTGACCAACAAATAGCGGCATCATACCCCACGATCCTCTAAAATAATAATAATAATAAAGACACTAAGATTACTTATATAAGCAATTTATAATTTTAACTAACTCAGGGGCATACATTTTATTATATTAGCATCTTAAGTATTTTATAATTTTACTAACCCAGATATATACATTTGTTATAATAGCATCTCTAAGGTACAAATATTAAGGTACTAAAATTTTTATACACATCAAATTTCCAGCCTAAAATGGAAACAAAAGCCTTTTCTCTTTGCAAAGACAAAAATAATTATATTAAATTCTATACAAATACTACCTAATCGTCAATTACTGAACAAACAAAATCCAATCAACCCAATAATGAATTACCTTATCTAATGAAGCTCCTCTACAACATCTTAAATTGGCGGCGTAAGGAAACACCTATAGGTATTTGATAAAATCAATGTGTCGCCTCCTAACCATATGACCTATTTGCCGGCCAGATAAAACTTAAACCTGCACTCGTTATCTGCAATATAATTAAACGAGATGCACGGGCCGCAAAAAGGGGGTAAGCCCGCAATTAACGCAAGGGCTGCCAAAGGAAAAATTAACATATAACGGTGAGATATACCGGAGGCGAAATATATACATGTATGTGTAAATATATATACATATATATATATATCAGCTACCGCCAAACGTCAACAAAGAGGAGTAATCCCTGTCCACCACCAAAATAATAACTTGCGACCGATGACGTTTAGGTAGCTATAGATAAATCGCTTGAATTCTCTATTATTTCTTTTATTCACACAAATGTGTTCGCGAAAAGGGAAAAGGTTTAGAAAAAGAAAAGATATAATAATAATAATAAATAAATAAATAAATAAATAAATAAATATATATATATATATAATTAAGAAATCCTATCATATAAGAACAATTAAATATGTATTTACTTGCAGCGCTCTCTCCACTTTATTCCTTTAAATGTAAAAACAAATAATAAAAAGAAAAAAAAAGGGGATTAAGAAAAAATATGTATATTATATATATATATTTAAATATTATCAAAAATAATAATGAAAGAGATTCTCTTATACGTTTGTTGAAGGAATAAAGCCAAAAAGAGAAAGAACATACATGTTAAGTATAATTGTAAACAAAGAAAGACGAAAGAATTAAGGAAGGGGTTATGGAGGTCGCCTGTTTCTTTCCTCTTTCTTTAAACAAATCCGAAAGCTATGATACACGGCCACGCGCCTTTCGACACCTAAGAATTCGCACCAACTAAGCTTACTCGCGACGAAAGAAAGAAATCGCTCTTAAACCTACTTATTTTTGCAAATGTTGTGTCCATACACCCCCAACATTTGTCTAAGGCGGGGGGTGTTACGTCCTGTGGACTCCACGTGATTTCTTCCTTTCGTGGAATTAAAATCGTAAACAGTGGTTATCAATTGGCAAGCGGATGCAAGCCGTTGCTCGTTAAAAGTAAACTTCCCGAACCCAATAAATTAAACAAGTAATGGATTTGTTGTGATCCAAGTGGTCCCAACAATTCCACGAAGCGGGGCAACGGAAATTCAGTTGCGATAGCGGGCAACGAAAATTCAATTGAAACGCGCGATAACGGGAGGCATGGGTCACCATAAATTAAAACGCCATGCGAGGGCTTTCCAAATCACGCGTCTAATATGAGGTCGCGTCGTCACCCTGCCTCAATTTATCAAAACTAAGAGTTCACACGTGTCACCCGTTTAAGAACGCGGATTTGAACTCTGACCCACGCTTCCCAGTAAGCGATAAAGATAAAACAGTATTAGCTTGGACCACCAAAGAGTGGGGAAATATAATTCTAATAACAAATCCGCCAATAGATGACCACTAATTAAAAATTGTGTAACGAGATTTCGGTAACTCGCCACGAGATAGGCGGAAAACCGAAACCTACGTCACAAACAGGAACCAGACTCCACCAATCCTAATCATCCTCGGATTAAATCCGCCCCTTTCAAATCATATAAAAACCGCGACTCCGCGTACCTAAACACACTTTTCACTTTGCACTTGGCAATTGCCCTTGCATTTTGACTCAGTTTCTTTAAACTGCCACGCAGTCAGTCCGACAGTCTAGTCGCGAATCAGTTTAGTAAATTCTGTACCTCTGGTAAATTCTGTGCGCGTCTACCGCCAACTCAGGGTCCTGCCAACGACCCTCAGCACACCCGACGCCCGAGATCCGCGAGTCGCGACCACCGGCGCCGACCAACTTCATTATTACCTACGTCCGCTCAAGGGCCCAACAAATAGTAAGTCCGCAATCTCACTCGCGATTTTTAATCAGATCCTCGGGGTTCACAAACATATATATATATGTATATATTTTATTTGCATATATATATATATGTTAAATATTTTTTTTCTCCTTTTTTAACTTCCCAAACTGATTAAACAATAATAATTTCTCACCCCTCACATAATAATTTTAGTGACTATCCGGGGTCGCAAGGGTTTAGCATTGAAAATTAAGAAACGATACGCACGAAGCAGGCGAGCCCGCGTCATTGAGCGACAGCTCCTCCAGGCGCATCGAGAATATTTTAACCGCCACCATCTTCCGCAATTTTCCCTTCCCCCGCGTTCTCTCGCGTACAAAATCTTTCCCGACACCCCCGATTCCTCCCCCTGTTCCGGACCGTCCTATTCCCCGGTTCCTTCCGAGGAACTTGACCGGTTCCCCTATCCGGAGCTCCAACACTCCCCCATCCCTTTTTACCTACACGACGAATACCGCGAGAGAACACCTTCTCCCGCGTTCTCCACCTCTAGCGTGGAGATTCTCTGCGAAATACCTCGGTTCCCCTCCACCAATAGACCAACCTCTCCCGCGCTTTCCACCTCGAGCGTGGAGATCATCCCGGAAATTATTACCATAGATTAACCACGCTAATGCCATAAAATATAATAATTAATTATTAATGGAACAATCAATTTATTAACGTAAGAATACAAGTGTAAGAACGTTTCAAACACACACACACACACTCATGGCATACACCCTTTCCCTTTTCTTTGTGTTTTCTAAATTATAAATGTACTAACCGGGCAGGAGATCATATTAAATGTCGAAGCATTCCCTCAGTAATCCTGTCCGATGACCTCCGAACCGATGTAACACCCGCGTATTCTCCATACACATATACACACACCACACATGAACTGTACCATTTGCGTTTGTTTTTAAGTTTTTTTATATACACATAAATGTAACTGTCTCATTGATTTTTATCATTTATAATAAATAATTGTAATGTTTTTAATTTCAAAAATTAATGTCTAATTATTTAAACTAACACCTCGTCACCAACCTTCCCGCTCGCAAAATCGTACACGGTCCGATCCCAGGTAATAGGGATTGCATAATCCTTGACCTGAAACAGGACCGACGATCGCACGGCTCGCAGTAGGCGTAATAGCGTCCCTTTGGACGTTGACCCTCGACTGGAGCCTTCCGAAAAGTGCGTTCGACTCGAGGCACGCGTTTACGCGCGCGACCCGAGATAACCTTTAAGTATTCTCTTACGTCCTTCCTTACCCCGTCCCCTCTGGGTAGCCTTTCCTTCGCTTCCCAGTTTTCCTTTTCATTGAAACTCCCGGGGTTTGGACGTAACAGTAGCTAATTTTTTGCTATAGTAGCTAATCCTTTTTATCCATGTTCAAATAATCAGCTACTTTCTCGATATTTTCTCAAAGTGGGAAACTATTTATTTAGCTCCTATTATGATGCAAATATATGCAAATGGCTAATTAGAATTGTAAATGTTAGTGCAAAGAGATCTCGTGATTACAATAATTCCGGAATTAGATATAAGCGGTTGAAGTTATATTATTTGCATAGAATTTGCGCGCTCATTACCTATCAGGCTCATAATTATGCGTACATTTTTATCAATAAACAAACGATGTAAAAGGGCAATGAGAATCAACGTGGTTCTTGATGCGTAGAATATCAGATTAACTGATTTATTAATTCTCTGTACATCCAATCCGTCTATTATTATCAACAACAATACCAGTGTTATTAATAAATAATATAATTTGTTTAACAAACTTTCGTAAAAAGTTATAAATAAAAATATATGTTTATTATTAAACGTAAATGCCATGTATGTCTATTTCAAAATAATCGAAAAGTCAATGCTCTATATCAGCAAAACTGTGGGAGAAGGTTATAATTAACGGCCAAATTCCCGAGAAAAAATGATTAGATATAATCATATATAATTATATCTGGTATATATATAATTATATATAATTATATCTGGTATATATATAATTATATATGATTATATATGTTTTTATATATGGTCATATCTAATTGTATATAAATGTATGTGAAGCCAGATATAATGATATGTGAGTAGTGTATCCTACATATAACTAGATATAGTATTATATACAACTATATATACCGTCATATATAGCCAGATATATTAATGTGACTAATCTGGTCCTATATACAACCAGACATAGCACCATATCTAATTGTATGTGAAGCCAGATATAATGATATGTGAGTAGTGTACCCTACATATAACTAGATATAGTATTATATACAACATAAGAAGCATTTATATCTTCGTAGATTATATATGATTATATATAATCATATATGAACACATATTACATTTTTAATTTTGGATTATCCGATAGATGGCATCCGTTGGGATCTGTTTGTCGTATTTAAAATTTGACCAACAATGGTATAAGAACGGTGTCAAAAGACACGACAGAGTCTCGCGCCAAGTGATATAAATCACGGCATAACTTTTGTATTAGTTATATTGTGAAGTTTACTCTTTACTCTTATAATAAAGTGGCACACTTTTAGTAAATAAAACCCAAAAAACCTAATTTTATTATATATAATTATATATGGTTATATAATTATATGTGGTTATATATAATTATATATAGTTATATATAATTATATGTGGTTATATATAATTATATGTGGTTATATGTAGTTGTATATAATTATATACAATTATATTGGCCCATTTTTTATATCTAATTATATCTAAAGCCGATTTTATATAATTATATGTGATTATATCTAATCATTTTTTCTCGGGTACAGTGAAAAGATCCGTAATATTCTTAGCAACCGTGGTTTTGATGTTGTTTACACCGTACCTAAAAAGCTCAATTGCGTTATTAGGAAAGAGAAAGACAGATTGGAGGATATGAAACAAATTGAGTTGGTTTATAAGATTGATTGTTTAGATTGTAATGCTACATATATAGGGCAAACGAAAAGGCATCTTGAAACACACATTAAAGAGCATGAAACGAATATTAAGAAACACGCTAGTAAGCATTCGGTAATAAGCAAACATCGGCTTGAGTTAAACCATGTGTTTAATTGGCAAGAAGCAAAGATCCTACACAAAGAAAAACATTTCAAAAAGAGAGAGATTGCTGAGATGTTTTTTATCAAAAAACATAATCAGGCGATTAACCTCCAAAAAGATACGGAGAAGATGACGGTAATATATGACCGACTAATAGGGGCTATGTGATCAACCTCTATTTTATTTTTGTTTGTGTATGATTTTGCTTATTGTGTTGTTTGTAACCGTGGCGTGCAGACGTGCCTTTGAACACAATCTATTTTATTTTATAACGCACATAGCATGTAAGTCTTGACACATTTCTTTTGTTTGCGATCTCTTCTACGTTTAGTGACGAATTTTTGTTTTTTAGTCTTAGATCGGACTTGCAGGTACATGTTGTGACTAATGAATGGCTGTGTAAGAATTTATTTATACACTTAAAAAGGAGCCGAAATTGGCTCGAAACGTCGTGTCAACATTTTCAATAAATGTGCCAGTCATGGTCAATTAAATATTATTTTTGGTTATTAATCACTGGCGAAGAAATTCTAATCATTATAAAATAAATCATTAAAACTGATTGCATTTGTTGTATGTAAATAGCGTAATTAACATGTAGATCATGTAGACGTTAATATAATACGAGTCTATAGCATACAGGCAACGTAAATCTTACACCGAGAACTCAATTGTCGACGTTCTGCTTTTATTAAGTAAATATGCTTAGGTTAATTGAATTACTTTGAGCTTTTACACGCGGCGCGATTCTAGGATTGTTTGTCCTTTTCAAGTTTGAACTCCTTTCAACTGCTGTAAGTAGAAACAGCACGCCAGTATACGCATTTAACGATTTTTCTCCGCTATAATCTGGAATTTTATTACCGACGTGTACTAGAATAGAATGCGTAGATTAGTATTAGGATTAATTTAAACAAGCAGCAAGAGTATGTACATCTATAAATTTATCGCATATGGCACGTAAATTACGATTTACCTTTATACATGAAAGAGGGATTTAATAAAAGCTTTATTGTTAGACAAGCTTATATTAAAACATAAATAAATAAATAAAGTTATTTTATGATTTCATCAGAACAATAAACGTTAATACATATATGTCGTTGATGCAGTGTGTTTAACAATATTCATACATTTTTCTTGTCAATCGAATTACATACCTCATATTAAACGCAAATATATTTGTTTTATGATAAATAAATGTTCAACTGTTTTAAGCTAAAAAATTTTCTTTTTTTAGTTTATATAAAATTAACAAATAAATTTGAATTAAAGAACACTAGGACAGACGAAATTAAAAGTTATAGCTAGATGAAGTTAATAGGATATGTATATAGCAAAACACATGATTAATGATACTTCAGTATTTATTAATAAAAAAACAATATTTTATTATTTTATATCAAGAAACAAGTATCTTACAACTATTGCGTAATTAAAAAATGTTGAAAAATTACATGTTATTTGGAATTAATTTTTATTATTTTGATGTACTTAATTAAACTTACTATTAATAAGCATATTAAGGGAGGACACCACGGTAACTGCCCATTTTCGACTGCCTTCTTTGGTATTTTTTTTTTTAGGAAAGAATAAAATATATGGTCAAAAGAAGTTATGAGCTTTATCACACATATATTAAAGTATGTAAAAAAAATGTTTATTTCTAAGAAAGATACAAAATGGCGGTGCATGAGTCGCTATAGCACTAGTGGTTTTCAGCAAACCCTCTCCGCGGCACGCAGCAGAACTCAAACAATTTTCATCCGATCGACTTGAAATTTTAACTGTAGCTTCTCAGATGAATTTAACAGTCAAGTACGGCGGGAAATTAAAAAATATATAAAACAGAAAAATAGAGGCGAGTTTGAATAGAAAGTTATAATTTTCGACCATAATTTTCGTATAAAAAGTGATATATTTTTTACAAATTTTAATTAATCTAAAAATGCGCTCGTACTTGACTGTTAAATTCATCTGAGGAGCTACAGTTAAAATTTCAAGTCGATCGGATCAAAATTGTTTGAGTTCTGCTGCGTGCCGCGGAGAGGGTTTGCTAGTGCTATAGCGACTCATGCACCGCCATTTTGTAGAAATAAAAATTTTTTTTACATACTTTAATATATGTGTGATAAAACTTAAAACTTTTTTTGACCATATATTTTATTCTTTTCTAAAAAAAAGAAGGCAGTCGAAAATGGGAAGTTACCGTGGTGTCCTCCCTTAAGGACATTGTATAAATATATTGCATTGTATTATATATTATGCATATTAATTGGTATATAATGTAATGTTTCAGCTTCGATATTTTAAAGTGGATTGTAAGCTTAACGCTTTCCTAATCCCCCGGATGCAGCAGAACTTGCAGCTCCAGCGGAAGCGGCACCAGTATCACCAATGCGGCCTCCTCTTAAAAGACCTGGCGCTACTAAACGGCTAGGAACAACTCCCACTGCTGGACCGACAACACACTCGGCCATATTTCTCCGTGCACGAAACGGTGCAATACAGGATAACTAGGTGCAGTTTCTATATGTTCGCCCAAACCAATGCGGTAGTTATCAACGTACGTTTTGAAGCTGGTGAAAGAATTCGATGCTGCATTAGCCGCTGATGTCGCAAAATTATGAGATAACTCGCCAACTTTGGGTATACTTGCAAGGTTTACAAGATTGGGAAAAATTTCTTCATGGAACAATCGTGCTGGTATTATTCCTCCTTGTATCATCCGTAATAATCGTGCAAAATATCGTTAACTTAGAAAGTTTATGTAAATAATATACACAGTATCTACAGTAATACACGTAACTATATGTACAATATTGCTGATTATAATATCTTTTCTTATTTAATAGAGTTTTATAATAAATGTAATTAATATACAAAGCTGTTAATATTCAAAATAACATAATTTCACACGTTATAAATTAAATTTAAATATATTATTGGAATATGTACCTATATCTTTTAGAACAAAAAATTACAGTACCTATAGCTGTTTTTTTTTTACAGTATTCTGTACGTGTTTTTCAGGAATGGGGGTGCTAGCGTAACGTGAAGACAGCAACCTCACTTTTGATATTAATTGCCTGCAAATGTGGGATACGAGCAATAAATTCGGGAATAGAGCAATAAATCCGCAATAAATTAGCACTAAACTATGCCGTATACCCGAACTTTTTTTAGTGGTGGAGGAGCTAGAGTCACAGAGGTGAAAAGGATAGATAATAATATTCTTGTAAGCTAGATGTAAAAGACAAAGTGTGGATATAACATTATTTTTCAGCAACTGTTACATTTGCGGCACATATCTACATTTGTTTTTTAATTTTTATTCTTACTATGATAAATTGCTTGTTATTTATACATCTCACGATCTATGGTTTATGTATAGTTTATATCGCATATGTATGTGAATGCATTTTTACACATTCTTCAATAACATGCATCACATTTCTGTAATTACAATTTAATAATAGTTTTGTTATGTGTGTAAAATAAAATAAAATTTAAGGCAATATTATGCTGATCAATCTTTTATTTTATTTTTACAATTAGCCAACCACCAAGGAAAGTTATACCCACACATAATTTATTTATAAATGCACAGAAAGTATTATATTCTATAATTAAAGATTAGTACAGCTGTTTATAGAATTGAAGCAAGAGAAGAATATATCAGACGCAAGAAGTAACGTTGTCTTAGTTTCAAAGGCCAAGTTAGAATAGCCTTTCCAGTAATTATTTCTCGGTGCTAGTTTAGTCCAATGCTACTCCTGATCTCATTGAACCGTCACTAGATGTTTATGACTTGGATGATCCACCACTCGGAGCACTTCCTCCGGATCCAGTTGAACCACTTCCTATAGAATCTTTATTTCCTGGGAGTGCAATTAGGCGACCTCCCTTATTGTCTCCCATATCGTCTAAATGAATCAGTATTAACAATGCGTGCATTTCTAAATTGTAAGAATATGATATATATTTATTTAGATATCCTACCATGGAAACGCGCGCGTATACGTACTACCTTCAGCGCGCAGCGCCACCTTTATGCTGAGGTTCAAATGCCACTCCAGCATAACCCTGCGCCAGCATCATCATTAGTAAGGAAAATACGACCTGAAAAAGTTAACAAAGATTGTAGCTTTTTCGGAATATATTTGACAATATATTTAGAAAACACATTTTACCCCTTTTTACCCTCTTATAAGGGATCGAATTTTTAAAAATTCCTTCTTATAGTGGGTGCTTACGTCATGGAAGGAATATACTTCCCGAATTTCATGTTTCTAGGTTTAGGGGTTTGGGCTGGGCGACCTAGGCGTTGATGAAGTCAGTCAGGACATTTGTTTTTATATGTATGTATATACCAGATATACCTATATGCAGATTAATAAATACTTGACAGTAAAGTTATATTATAGAATGTAACCATGAGTCATTACTCTTTCCGAGAGTGATAAAGCGCGATGCCCATCATTATTACGGACGAATAATTTGACACACATTTGTATGATTCAGCAAATAAAACGCGCTGCGTTGCGCCTGTATTTGTCATCATCACAGCTAATTACCTACTACTAACTATTTAACTGCTTTTTAACCAGTCGCTTAACAGCTGTTTTACGCGATCACCGGCATTATTACTGTCTGCAACTGTAGGCGATCGCTTTTACCCGGTTGCCCCGCGAAACGCGGCAATAATCTAAGCCAATTCAAAAATAAAACCGATACAATACTGAAGGCGTAGTCCCCATTACGAAGCCGCGTCGATAAATTTTACAACAGTTACTCTGGGGTACCTACGTTGCAACTCCTGCATACGACATGCGATAAGGTATTTAATGAAAAGACCTCGAACTACCCGAAATTAACACGGAACGTTACTAATAATATACAGAATTATTAATGCAATATTATGTAAATTAATTTAATTTGTAACAAAGTAATAACCGGGATCGAATAGTGAAATGAGTCGACCGAATAATGAAAGGATATATGTAATAATAGTATTGTAATCTAAATGTAAAGGACAAAGTGTAGATATAACAATATTCTTCAGGTAACTTATATATCCGGCACAGATCTAGATTAATTTTTACTTTTACTATATAATCTGTACGTTATTTATACACATTACGATTTATACATGGCTTATATGTATAGTATGTATTGCAGATGTAAATGCATTCTTACACATTCTTCAATAACATGTATCTTATGTATGTTTTTACAATTTAATAATAGTTTTATTATGTGTAAAATAAAATAAAATTTAAGACAATATTATGCTGATTAATCTTTTATTTTATTTTTACAATTAGCCCATCACCAAGTAAAGTTATACCCAAACATGATATATTTATAAGTGCACAGAAAATATCATATTTTATAGTTAAAGATTAGTGCAGTTGTTTATAAAATTGAAGCGCGAGAGAGAAGAATATATCAGACGCAAGAAGTAACGTCGTCTTAGTTCCAGAGAGAGTCCAAGTTAGAATAGCCTTTCCAGTAATTATTTCTCGGTGCTACAGTTTAGTCCAAATACTACTCCCTATCTCTTTTTAACCGCACCAGTTCCGCAATAACTTACGGGGTAAGCACACCGAGAGAGTTCACCGCGTGACCCACCACTTGATTCACCACGTGATTTATCACCCTCTAAATAAATCGGTATTAACAATGAGTGCATTTCTTGTTGTAAAAGTGTCATATTTATTTGATATAATATCCTAGCATGGAAATGCTCGCGTACGTACCTTCAGCGCGTGCACTTTCAGTTTCAAGTGCTCCTTCAGCATAACCCTGCACCAGCATCATCATTAGTAAAGAAAATACGACCTGACAAAGTTGACAAAGGTCATAGCTTTTTCGGAATATATTCGACATTATTAAATAGCAAAAAATTATACCAGTTAAAAGGGTACAAACATCTAGAAAGAAAATCGACTCTTAAATCTTTATATTTTCTTAATCTTTGATGTTCATATTTTTTAGTGCTAAAAGTTGTTTGTACGGACTAGGAGCGGATCAATTTGCGCAAAACACCTTGTTCTTCAGTTATTTTAAACATTACTCAAAACTTTAAATGCATTTTTTTCGCAACTGTGATGGAATAAAATCGGCACCAGATATGTATATCTCGAAAGCTATTGCGCGCGCACGCATTTTATTTAAAGTTTTATATGTTTTTTTTATTTAATCATATGCTCTTGGCATTATAGGAATGTTTTATTTTATACATTCTGTCGTTTGTAATTGTAAAATTAATAATGCATATTTGTGAGTAAAGTTGATACGTCAGGTTTGAACACCTATCTCTCATTTTGTTTAAAATAAATTTTTTTCAAACGTCTGAGATATGTAAATATATTTTACAAAAAAAATTTATTCTTACTACAGATGCGTCTATTGTGGCTATTTCGCCTGGTACCATTTTTCATGTCAGCTTATGATGATTTTGATATGAACTGCCATTGCGTCGCCATTTTAAAGAAAGTTTTGCAACATAAAAATTCAAAAATGTTTTAAAATATATATGTTTTTTTATAATAAAACTTTATTTTAAAAGACCTTACACTTTCCTGAAAAGAGAATCAGAACGTGACTCTATTTTTCGTTTTAAATGCATGTACCTTCTTAAACAACAATTATTGAATAAAACTTACGATGTATTTCAAGGAAGCCATTTTAAGGGATTTCTTTCCTTGTATCTTCTTTTGCTACAAATAGATAATTACAAGAGATAAAGCGAGATTGTAATACGTTAATATGTGTTTTTTTACAGAGTTGGGGACGTTGCTTCGTAAAAGTATCGCGTTAGCGTTACTGTTACTTTTTGTAAAAAGTAACTCGTTACCGTTACTATAAATTTTAAATGTAATGCGTCGTCGTTATCGTTACTAAGAAAGTTCGTTACTTTTTTTGTTACTATTTTGTAATATTGAACTAAAATATTTGACTAAAACTAAAATTAAATTATTTAATAATCAATATTCAGATTAATAATTAATATTTAAACTCTAAACTCGTCTCTATATATTAACTATATATTATGCTTTTTATGTAAAACGTCTAATATTTTTTATATAATATTTCTTTTATATTTATATATATGATTCTTTATATTAATATTTATCTTTATAGAAATCTTAGATTGTAATTTAAAAAGGCAAAGGACGGTGTCAAATTTGGAACGATTTCTGCCCATTAGAAGTAACTTTAGTGGACTATAAATTTACATTATATGGGTTATCTAATATACAAAAATCATAATTATATCACTGGTAACCCGTGGGAATATTTTGAAAACCGCCCTGCTATATAGCTCAATGACTCGCTGATATACGTTTTCTAATAATGTAACTAATCTTGTTTCTGGTTTACTTCCTATTCGATATTACAAAAACTGTTACAAATACAATTCACTATTCTTATTTAGAAGTTTTCATATAAATTTGGTAGATAATATGAACGCGATAATTGCATACCAGATACCTCATAAGTCAGGAAGTAGAAATGAAGACTCCGCGTTGTTACCTTTAAATCTTTAAATCCACGTCTTTAAATCCACGAGTGACGCCGTGGGATATCCTTATCTCTATTTCTCAGATTCAATCTTACGATTTTAATTAAAATATTATTTCATTGATACATTATATTAAAGTGTTTTTAAAACATATTTACTGACTTATTCAATTGTAATTTATTTCTATTCCCAGACATCATCGAGAATATAGGTTTTGCAGATTATAAATCCGAGAGGTAACAACGCCGAGTCTTCGTTTCTACTTTCCTGACTTATGTATGCAATAAGCGTTTATATTTTCTCTCAAATTCATATGAAAACCTCTAAAAGAAGAAAAGTGAATTGTATTTGTAACGGTTTTTGTAATATCGATTAAGAAGTAAACCAAAAACAAGATTAGTTACATCATTAGAAAACGTACATCAGTGAGTCACATTGAGTTATTATAACAGGGCGGTTTTCAAAATGTTCCCACGGGCTGCCAGTGATATAATTATGATTTTTGTATATTAGATAATGTAAATTTATAGTCCACTAAAATTACTTCTAATGGGTAGAAATCGATCCAAATTTGACACTCTCCTTTATTAAAAGTTTTTGTTGTTTTGTCGTTATGTATGTCGTAATGTCGTTATTCATGTCCTGCATTTTAATATTCACTGCCAGTACTAAAAATCTATAGTTCATGTTACATATTTATTGAGTTTAACTGATTCGTTAACTGCGTAATGCGGGAAAAGATGCTAAAAGAGAATATTTGTATCTAATCGAGAATATATAGCATTCGCTATCAATGCGCGACCAGATGCGCACGATCTATAAAATACTTAGGGATAATTAAAGTAACGATAAAAGTAATGATTGAATTCGTTACCGCTACTGTAAAAATGTACGACGTTACAGTTACGGTTACAGACGGAAAAAAGTAACGATCGTTATTAAAAGAAAAGTGATGGTGACGGTAATGGCGTTATGCCGGGATTACGATGAACATAACGTGACGGAACGCAACGGGACGTCAAGCGTCACGTTACGTGAAGTTCGTTATAATCCCGGCATTTTTTCATTGCGTTTCTTTTACGTATCTTTTAATAATAAGAAGAAAAAGATTGTTATTAAAGCCGGGATTACGATAAACTTTACGTACTTAACGTGACGCTTGACGTCCCGTCGCGTCCCGTTACGTGAAGTTTATCATGATCCCGGAATTACAAGTAATGCGTTGCTTCCCAACTATATAGTTTATACGTTTTTAGAAACAATATATCTATATATATTTACCTAATATGTGCTAAGACGACTGCTACCTCAGGAAGGCAACGAGGATGGAATATTTCTTACCGTACGTTACTTCCATATATATACAATTGCTGTCATAATAATTGCATCATATCTTGGGTAAACGAAATGTACAGTATTTAAATACAAAATATTCGATATCTAAATTACTAGAAAATTATACATAATCGCAATAGCCTTCATTTTCAAAATGCTTACCAAATTTTTGTCGTAAGTGTATGTTATCTGTGTGCGCACGTGTCTAAAGATAAATGTGCAATGTAGGTAAAAAATTCAAAAACTGCTTATTTTTTCAGAAATTAAATATATCTTATTAAGCAAACTAATATGAATATAATATTTCTATTTTGAGATGATAATAGTGGAGAACAATAATAGCAAATTCGGATTCTTTTTCATGATACGTACATTGTGATCTCTCTTTTGCATTACCAATTTCCACCGCGTATTTTCGGCAACCTTCAACGGGGTTGAATTCTGTATCATTAAGGTCCGAATTTATATAGATGTTTCTTAGTTCTCAAGATCAGTCTGTCTTTGTCTCGCGTATACCGTTTTACCATACGCGAGACAAGGCAGACTGATCTTGACCACTAAGAAACTTCTATAAATTCGGACCTAAGTTTTTATACTGTGTTCTTACTGATTATATTTATTTTAAAGTAAAATTATTAATTTTTATATATATATTTATTTGCATTTTATATGCTAGTAAAAATTATTATGGCCGCATAGAATAAGAAAAATTTTGGCGCAAACCAGAGGTCGATACGTTGATCCGTTCGGGAGTTATTTAAAGTCAAAGTTGGAAAAAGTCAATTTTTGACCCTAAATAACTGCCGAACGGGTCAACGTATCGACCTCTGGTTTGCACCAAAATTTTTGTTATTTTATGCCCTTTCAAACGATATACTACAATATAGGGGGTTCCGTTTAAGAAATTGAAGGTGACGTTCACGTGAGCTTCAAACGACCATCCAAAGTCAAATCATTGCCACCATCTTATGCCCCCTTTAGGCCATACAACTTTTGTCTGAAACATTTTGCTGTATCTAACCTCTATTTCGAGATTTTTCCCATTATGGATTTATTTGGTCCACCCTGTATATATATATATATATATATATATATATATATATATATATATATTCATGACCGCCAACATCGGAAAACTTATCTAAATTTAGTCTTGCCCTTCTAAAAACAAAGATAGTTTTAAATGCATCGAAAGAAATTTTTAATATATATTATTATAGAAACATTGCGTAATTCGTAAAGGAAAATTTTGTTGAACGAAATAAAGAAATACTCTCGAGAAACGTTTAGTAATATAAAAATAACGCTATCGGAAAGCTTTTG
The DNA here is from genome assembly GCA_035220615.1 of Leptothorax acervorum. Taxonomy (NCBI): domain Eukaryota; kingdom Metazoa; phylum Arthropoda; class Insecta; order Hymenoptera; family Formicidae; genus Leptothorax; species Leptothorax acervorum. The sequence goes on along the minus strand of JASTWQ010000420.1, from coordinate 118,304 downwards.
CAATTAAAGATTCAATGCCTGATCCGATGCTGCTAAATAGAAACCCGGCATTCCACAATCCTCTTCAACTATTAATTTGATCGCGTCGTAGGGAGTGTGCTAACAATGAAACTTACTGGAATTGAAATTGCGTACATATTAATAAAGTGACAATTGTCACGTTAATACGTAATGTCGCTATTTAGATAATTGCGCTACCAGCTGCAATGGTTTTTTATCGGTAATCATCTTACCTCTCAAAATTTCTTATGTTGATCATTGAAAAGCTGTTGCGTCTAATTTTTAGCATAAGCAGTAAGAAAAGCGGTAGAAAATAAACGACAAAAATGCTGAATCTACACATTCACAATGCAAATAATTACGATTGGAACACGTGTCAGAAAAAAATAACTCCTACAAGGACGATGAAATAACGGACTTGTTGGCATTGGTACTGTTAATTGAACTTTTAATTACTTACTTATCTCACTTATCTGTTACCTTCAAAGATACATAGTATCTATATGTATACCTATAATTGTCACAATAATTGTGTCAATTAGAATTTAAAACGCTTCGATATCTGCCATTTTTGCTCGTGGAAAGAAACGATAAATTCTTATTGCGTAGTAGGTTTAATTTATTGTGTGCATAATTACCAACTTTTGGAACGTTGTAATATAGTAAGTCTAATTATTTATACATGGTGAAGAGAAACTATAAGTACAAACTTCTAGGGATAGTAAAGAGGATTGAGACAAACATTTTCTGCTTATAAAGTAGTAGTCGGAAATGCTTCCTTTTTGCTTTATAGACACTATAGGTAAAGGGAGACGGTTGGAACACAAAATGGCTATACCAAAACGTTTCATTTGACTCAAACGCAGTTAATTTCTGATGATTAAAGCATTTTATGACGCAGTGTGTACAATTACGTACAGCAATTACGAAGAGGTGAGCAAAAATTTCCTTTCGTATACTGTGTACTGTATACTGCGTTACGAACTTATCTATACGAATGGAAATTTTTGCCCACCTCTTTGGAATTGCTGTACGTAATTGTACACACGGAATCATGAATTATACCCACCAGAAAATAACCGCGCTTGAGTCAAATAAAACGTTTTGATGTAGCCGTTTTGTATTCCAATCATCACCCTTTATCCAGTGTCTAAGTCTAAGTCATTGGAAGCATTTCCGACTACTACTTTATAAGCCAAAAATGTTTGTTTCAATCCCCTCTACCGTCCCTAAAAGTTTGTACCTATAGTTTCTCTTCACCTTGTATATATGTGATACTCATGTTGATTTTTATGTTGATCATTGAAAAGCTGTTGCGTCTAATTTTTAGCAAGCAATAAGAAAAGCGGTAGAAAATAAACGACAAAAATGCTGAACCTACACATTCACAATGCAAATAATTACGATTGGAACACGTGTCAGAAAAAAATGACTCCTGCGAGGACGGAAAAATAGCGGACTTGTTGGCATTGGTACTGTTAATTGAACTTTTAATTACTTACTTATCTCACTTATCTGTTACCTTCAAAGATACATAGTATCTATATGTATACCTATAATTGTCACAATAATTGTGTCAATTAGAATTTTAAACGTTTCGATATCTGCCATTTTCGCTCGTGGAAAAAAACGATAAATTCTTATTGCGTAGTACGTTTAATTTATAGTGTGCATAATTACCAACTTTTAGAACGTTGTAATAATAAGTAAAATTATTTATATATTGGTATATGTACGTATAATATTCATAAAATTATAAAATAAATTATTAAAACTGATTGTATTTGTTGTATGTAAATAGCGTAATTAACATGTAGATCATGTAGACGTCAATATAATACGAGTCTAGCATACAGGCAACGTAAATCTTACACCGAGAACTCAATTGTCGACGTTCTGCTTTTATTAAGGGGTAACACCACTGTAGAACTCGAAAATAAAGCGTCTCTTTGCGATTTTTTTTTTGGTGGAAGAAAAAGTAGGAGGATAATTATATTCGAGAATGTTCTTAACTATGTATTGAAGTATTCACACAAATTTTTTTATTGCAAAATAATAAAAAATAGCGGCGCGGGAGCCGTTCCCGCCAGTCTCGTTTAATTTCAGGGCACGCAGCATAACTCAAACAATTTTCATTTTTTTCACTCAAAATTTTTACCACATCTTTAAAACAACATTCCGCAGTGCAACACGTAGCGGATTTTCGACAAGTTGAAATTTAGATTTTATATGTACGAATTAGTAACCCATTTTTTAGGTCAAAAATCGAACTTTACATTCAAATGACCACCAATTAATCAAAAATTAATATTTTCAAAATCCCCTACGTGTTGCACTGCGGAATGTTGTTTTAAAGATGTGGTAAAAATTTGGAGTAAAAAAAATGAAAATTGTTTGAGTTATGCTGCGTGCCCAGAAATTAAACGAGACTGGCGGGAACTGTTCCCGCGCCGCTAATTTTTATTATTTTGCAATAAAAAAATTTGTGTGAATACTTCAATACATAGTTAAGAACATTTTCGAATATAATTATCCTCCTACTTGTTCTTCCTCCAAAAAAAAAATCGCAAGAAGACGCTTTATTTTCGAGTTTTACAGTGGTGTTACCCTTTAAGTAAATATAAGGGTATTCAATAGATCCCTCAAGTGTATTCTATAATAGTGCAGGAAAATTATATAAAACTATATACATATATATATAGAGAGAGAAAAGGAGTTATTTCTTTATATATATATATTTATTACTAAACTTTTGTTAAATTGCACAATTAATTTACATTTTTTTCGGATATAATGTAACGTGTTTTCGTATTTCGTATAATTCACAATATTGTTGAATGCTTTGACTAGATTTCATGATTTCTGAAGTGACCATCCGCATTAATTCGTCGACATGGATAACGACTCACAAGAACCACTTTTTGAGCATTCTGTTTTCCTTCCAAGGACGATTTCTTAATCTATGATATAAAATAATCAACTTTTATAGTAATTATATCACTTGTGTACTCTAAATTTTTGTTTACGATAGAAATATTTCAATAAAATTTAAGAAAAAAAAGAAAAATATATAAAAAGCCAACTATCTCTAAAAAATTAATGCAAATTATTTGTATACTCTTTTTAGAGTTACATCATTGGTTCAATCTTCAGTCGCATAGTTTAATCAAATATTATCGCTTTTATATTGCTACATTATCTATTTAGAAGAATTAATTTTATTTGTTATTATTTAGACACATTTATCTTAAATAATTGATTAGCCTCCTTTATTCTTTGACAATACTTTTTTAAGCGGAATTACCTACGTTTAAATCGTTCATGTATTTGTTCTTTTTCTGGAAATTTCTCTATCTCTTTCAAGATTCATACAAAAATTCCAAGTAAAGACGTGGGGTGAAATGTGAATAAGTATCTCTTTGCATCACATTTATATTTATTATGCTAATTGTCGATCACTTTCCAAAGTTATGTAGTGATATGATTGCTAAATATACAAATTTTTTTATCATAATTTTATATAGAACGTACATGTATTTATAGTGATATATATTTATCGAAGAACTTTTGATTTTCTAAAGTTGTAACGAGAGATTTAAATTAATGTATGTCGTAATTTCCGAGAGAAAAGAGAAAATATATCCAAACGAGCCAAAGATTGACGAGGCCAATAGGTCTACTGTCAGCAAGATCGACTTTGAGATCGACACCACCATCACTATATTAGAAGTTTCTTACCAGTGGTTTCACGTAAGTCTAAGATAGAATAGTAAGTCTAAAACAGAAAGCTTAATTTTGTAGAGGAAAATTTAAAGTTCAAAGAAGAAAATAGAAAAATTAAGTAACACGGTCCAAAATAATCAAATAAAAATCATTTTTACACGAGCGTGAATTCAGATCACCGCAAGTTTTGCCGAGAAGCAGCACGTCAAAAAGACCGAATTTTATGCAGTACCACACAATCGTCTAGTTCAAGAAGGCGAAACTATGCGTTTCTAATGCGTTAGTCATCCCGTGCCATAGATGGGATAAGATGGGACAAGAATAGTACCATTGTAAATTTACATTTCACGTGACGGAAGTAAATGTGACATTACAAAAAACTTTGATGAAAGAAGAAAGTAGCTTGAATAATCTTTCAAAGCAGATGAATATTGAAAAAGAGATGCTTAGATTAGATACAGAATTAATTCCAAAGGCAGAAGACGTGCCACAAAACGTCACGGCGCATCTAAAGATTCTAATATCGAAAGAAAATAAGGAAAGCGACAAAAAAGTAATTGATAAATCTTCCGAAATAGAACAACATGATTCTAAAATCGCAGACATTGCATAAGGTGTATCGAAGTGATTTTGGAATAGGTGATTGCAGCTCGAGCATAGTGATTTCTTCATTACAAGTAGATGAACTGGAATGATGTCCACTATCGAAGAAGAAATAGATCATGACACTCACAACCGAGAAGGCAAACAAACATTGAAAAAAGAAGAAAATCGGCGAAGGTCTACAGCAGGAATCTTAGCAAGTTTAGTGCAAGACAAGAAATATCTTCCGAACGACACGAAAATTACTGCGAACGATAGCAATATAGCTACAAAAAGTGACGTGATTAAAGCTTCGTGCGAAACTAATCCTGTGCGAAAAGGTGTGTGTTAATGTCATTAAATTTGCTTATAATATGTGCTTGCATTTATTGTAATATATGTTTATATACATTTATATATCATGGACATAATTCCATTATCATTGAAAATATAAGTTAACATTATTAAAATATTAAAATTTTCTCTTTCATAGTTATCGACGAGAATCGGTACGGATACAAAAATATTAAGGAGATATATACTTGTCTCTGTGTCACTCGATAATATACCATACATATTCTAATATACAAATTTTATTTTGTGAACCAGTCTTTTACCATCAAAGGCGAGATACCGACCGTACTTGTAACTAACTTATCGGCTGTGGTGTACGTTGGGCCGCGCGAACCGAAGTCCCTTTGAATTCAAGCGCCTTAAGGGGTAAGGCCACCCTGGGCGTCAAAAAGAAAAGGTCAATTTCGGGATTTTTTTTAAAGAGTATAGTAAATGTTATCGAATTTTCGTCAAAAGTACTTTATAAAACTTGTCTTGAGGTACAAAAATAAATTTTTTCAAAAATTTTTATTAAAAAATGGCGGCTCCAGAACCAGGCTCCGACGACGCCTGTATATAAACGGGCGGACAGAAATCTCCTTCAGATTTGCACCTGGAACAAAAACCCAAAATTTTTCTTTTAATAGATACCCTAAACTAGTGCACCACGTAGGGAAATTTGAAAATACTGTTTTTTCGGAAAATGGTGAGCATATGAACCCAAAATTCATTTTTTCACGTAAAAATTTTGTCATTAATTGCTTATAAAAAACAAAGTTTATAAGATATCGAAAAATCCCTACGTGGTGCACTAGTTTAGGGTATCTATTAAAAGAAAAATTTTGGGTTTTTGTTCCAGGTGCAAATCTGAAGGAGATTTCTGTCCGCCCGTTTATATACAGGCGTCGTCGGAGCCTGGTTCTGGAGCCGCCATTTTTTAATAAAAATTTTTGAAAAAATTTATTTTTGTACCTCAAAGCAAGTTCTATAAAGTACTTTTGACGAAAATTCGATAACATTTACTATACACTTTAAAAAAAATCCCGAAATTGACCTTTTCTTTTTGACGCCCAGGGTGGCCTTACCCCTTAAGAACTATAAATCGCATTACGGGTAATATGTAGTACGCTCGAAGCTACATTTACTTAATAAATTATTATGCTGATATATTTTTTTATATCCGTATGTGCTTTTACGCAATATGATTTTAACATATTTCTGTTTGAGTCTTACATACCAAAGAAGTCTGAAAGCGTCAAATCAGGTAAATTTTTAAGCAATTATTATCATACGCAAGAAATATGCGGTAAAATATTTATTCTTATAGAGAAATAGAGCCATGCAATTATTCTATTTATAAGAATATGTATTTTCCCGCTTTAATTTATTAAGTAAATGTAGCTTCGAGCGTACTACATATTACCCGTAATGCGATTTATAATTCTTAAGGCGCTTGAATTCAAAGGGACTTCGGTTCGCGCGGCCCAACGTACACCACAGCCGATAAGTTAGTCACAAGTACGGTCGGTATCTCGCCTTTGATGGTAAAAGACTGGTTCACGAAATAAAATTCACCCTGATTACTTGTTAATATACATATATCTATAAAATAAAAACCGTTTTGAAATCCAATAATTGACAGTAATATAAAACAAATAATTGTTACAAAAACACATTTAATATTATGGAAATTAAACAAAAATTTAAACCTATGCAAAGATACATTATATATTTTCACGGAATATTCAAGATTCAATAACACAAATCGAATTAAATATATCTCCAATTTACTATATCTGTTGTAGCAGATAAATTTAAATACAACAGATTCAAAACTATTGTACTAATTGTAAGTAAAGAGTTGTTTTCAGATTTTAGTTGAAATTTTTATATAGAGATACATTAATAAAGTATTGTGAAAATGAGCAGTTCTCCATAATATACAAACAATCCGAATAGCTAAACAGTCTTTTCTCTATATAGCATATTCGACATAGTCAAATTACACGTTGGCCGCCGATAATACATATAAAGATAATGTATTCCTAATACAGCGAATATTAAAAGTTAAGGATTTCTTCAGGTTTTTGTACAGTATATGAAATAGAGTAGCAAATCAACTGGCTAGAATACTTCCTACCCCAGTCAAAATTCTTCAGTCAATTTTACACGCACAGTCGGCAATCCATTTACGACTTCTTGATAACATCTGTAATTACTTGTATTGCAGCAAACGCTTCCTTGGCCGTCGGAATAACGAGCTGGAAGTATAAAGTCGTATCTGTCAGTGTCTCGCAGTTCGATCGTGTATGTAACAATTTATAATTTTTATTAATCCTGTCGCAGTCAACGGAAAAATTTGACTCTCAAAATTTTCGTATTAAATATATACATATATATATATATCTCGCTCTTTAGTGTTTTTATCTAAACGCTAATTGTAAATGCATCCACAAGTTAAAAGAAATACTTTGGCTATATCGAAATATATACACGTACTGTCATTTTTCAGTTTCAATAATAATTTCGAACTCTACGTTATTGCTGTGTTATAGACATATAATTGACAATGAAAACTTAGAACTTTGAAAGTTTTACACTATAGTCAACATACATCTTCTAAACGAGCTGGCAAAGCGTCTTCGGAGAAATTCGGAGAATATTCATTTGTCATTTTGGTCCATCGCATCATCATCCGCATTTTCTGGCGCAAATGGTGCATTTATAAAATCAGCAATACTAAAATTTTTTTTTTCAAATTAAATAATTATGTATTTTTTATACATTATAGGTAACTACACAATATTTTACTTACGTGAATATTCTCTTTTTTAATAAATTTGAAAATAATAAAAATAATTGGTTTTAAAGTCCATCTACGATTTTAGTCAGTTCGTCGAAGGAGTTTCTTCCACTTATGGCTTCTTCTTTTATTAATTCTTCTTGTCTGCAAAGAAAATAAAAATTGATTAATATTAAAGATATTTTGTGTTTAATAACAGAAATAACTTTAAGGTTAAAGGTAAACTTACGTGTCAATAAGTTTTTTAAATAATTCTGCTTGTTTTTTTAATAATGTTTCTCCTTCTTTTAAGAACATTTGTTTTTTTTTTAATAATTCTTCTTTTCTTTGTATCGACAATGTCATGCGATGGATTACATCTTTTGCACGCTTAACGGATTGTGCTGGATCCATGATATCTGCAACAAAAAAATAATATATATAGTTATACATCTTTGAAAAACTTTTTCCGGAGAAACTTTCGAATTAGTTTATTTGCAGTACGAACTGCTCAAATATCAGATTTCGATATGAGGTTTTAACAGATGTTGACCATATAAATTGAATAAAATCCAGATCAAGCTTAATTTTAGTTGTAATTGAACTTCCAAGTATTAAAATTTTACACTGTATTCATCGCTATATGTGTATTACGAGTGTATGAAGTTAGCCCCCCTTTTTTTAAAATTCATATTTTTGAAAGTTGTTCTAGGTTGTTCTGAATTTGTACTACATTGTTCAAAAACGATATTCCTTAATTCCAAACAGTTTTTTAATAAAATAAAAAAAACGATTTTTTTTGCTAGCCCCCCTTTTTTCGAAAATTGAAATTATTTTTATCCAGCAAAAAAATCGTTCTTTTTATTTTATTAAAAAACTGTTTGGAATGAAGGAATATCGCTTTGGAACAATGTAGTACAAATTCAGAACAACCTAGAACAACTTTCAAAAATATGAATTTCAAAAAAAGGGGGGCTAACTTCATACACTCGTAGTACACATATAGCGATGAATACAGTGTAAAATTTTAATACTTGGAGGTTCAATTATAACTATAAAGTTAAGCTCGATCTGGATTTTATTCAATTTATATCGTTAACATCTGTTAAAACCTCATATCAAAATCTGATATTTGAGCAGTCCGTACTGCAAATAAACTAATTGGAAAGTTTCTCCGGAAAAAGTTTTTCAAAGATGTATAACTCATAAACTTGCCTCTTACGGTTTTGGAATGTTATTAAGCAGAAATTACAGGTTAAATTACGAAGGCCTAACTGTTAACATTAAAAGATATTAAATATATTAGACTAATAAAAAATTGTTATTTATCTTTTGACTATATACTTTTTTGTGTATTGTATTGCTTAAAATATGATAAAAAATAACAAAATAAATGTTGCTTTTATTCCTTACATAATAAGTAAATGAATTAAAAAATTGTCTGATTTCGTAGCACCATCTAAAAATTAAAAAAATGTAAATAGTAATATGCTTTGTGTGCTGACCGTTCTAGTAAACTATTCCTTAAGTTGAGTAATACCTAATAGAACGCTCTCAGCACACAAAGCATATTTACAGTTTTTCTATTTTTACATAGTGCTACGGAATCAGACAATATTTTTATTTATTTATTATGTAAGGAATAAAACCAACATTTCTTTTGTTAACTTTTATCATAATTTAAACAATACAATACAGAAAAAAGTCAAGGACTAGGTAATACAAGTGACTGACGAGCGCGCGTTGGCCCTGAGCGCCACACAGAAAAAAAATATTCTTGATTTAAAAATATCTTTAGTTTTAACGTGGAAATCTTGAAATAAGATTATATTACATTATATTAAGCGATTATATTAAACGAAGAAAACTGGCTTGAATGAAGCATTTATATTTTATATAGTTCAACCAAGAAAAAAATATTGAAATAAAACATTGAAATTCTTATAAGAAGATTATAATAGTTGTTTCGTATATAAGCAAGATTATCGGATAATCAAGCAAGTTTTAAAACTGTTTTAATGTATTATTATTAAAACTTTATAGAAATAAATCCGCTTTCGGCATTAATTATAGTTTATTATATGATCGAAATCAAAATCGAACTTAAGCGAAAACAAATGTCAAGTCACTTATCAACTCAGAGGAGTGAAGTCACTTCCAGCTCAGAAAATGCGAGAATAAGCACTGAAGTCGTGATAGAATATATAGAGAGACAATATAATTTATAAATTAACAACGTTACTACAATTGAGACAGTAATTACTTAGAATTTTTAATCACATTTAGCATTCTGACATTAGTGTTGCCCACCTAACTTACACAAAAACAAATATACTTGCACTACGCACTTTTACCCGCCGTGCACTCTTATCCCACTCTACTCCAAATAGTAAGTATACAATATTATAGTATGTATTATGATGTGTGTGTGTACATACATACATACTAACATACATATATATCAAAAAGAATTATTTGACCAAACTGACGTTTAATGTCGTAGTATTACATTAATTCAAAGTCGACGTTTCGACATTGGTTTTGTGTCCTTATCAAGAGTTTGAAATCGGTGATTGCCATTATTTTTGAAGTTCTTAAGATCCAGAATTATAAATATTGAAGAACAGTTATTCAGAAACTTACCGGAGAATTTAGTTATTGATTTTTTCGATTTCAATAAGGACAAAGTCATGAAATATAATAATACATTAAAGGTCAAATCAATCAGGAAATTCAACGGAATAATAAGAAAACAAAACATTTTGATAGATCCCTTTTCGAAGATAGATAAATCTAAATGGCTAGTCAACATTAGCAATAAACAGATTCCGGACTCGGTTTCGGGTTCCCTGAGGTTGAGAGATAAATTCGCGTTACCAATAAACCAGTTTGACAAAAGGGACCGCGCTAATTCTGTTTTAGAAATGATAAAAAATTTCGAAGTAAATGTTTACAAAATTCCGGCAAACGCGGTTAATGGCTTGCGAGGCTCGTTGACGGATTCTTTGTATAGATTTTTAGTGGATCAAAGTCATGTTGATAGGGTCGACCGCTACATTTTAGATAGGTATGCTGAATGTAAAAAATTTTTGCGTGATAACCAGGATGTTTTTGTCACGAGAGCTGACAAGGGTCAAGTTACTGTCATTATGGACAGAGAAGAGTGTTTGCAGAAAATGACTGAATTGCTCAATGACCAGTCCACTTACAAGAAATTAAAGAAAGATCCTATTAAACAAATTTCATCGAAATTAAATGAACATGTCAGTTCTTAGCGTGACGGTGGCATCATTGATGATTAAACTTACTGGCGCTTGAATTGTACGAATGGCAATCTCCCACGCTGTTACGGGCTGCCAAAGATCCACAAAAATGGTTTCCCGCTACGCATTATTGTTTCGGCTCTGGGAAGTCCATTATATAATATAGCGTCTTTTCTTCATGATATTTTACAACGTTCTATCCGTACACCCAAGTCTCATATTAAGGCCAGTTGGTCCTTCGTGAGAGAAATTAACGATAAAGAGATCAATGCCGATAAAGTACTCGTTTCCCTTGATGTAACGGCTCTTTTCACCAATTTCCCTAAGGAGTTAGTTCTTAAGGCGATAGAGAAACAATGGCAAGATATCTCTCAGATCACAAAGCTCAGTTTGCCGCAATTTTTGCATGCTATTGAGTTGGTACTGAGATCTACGAGTTCCAGTTTTAACGGAAACACATACGAACAGACCTTTGGCAGCCTGATGGAATCTCCTCTATCACCAATATTGGCTGATATTGTAATGGAGGATCTGGAAAGCCACTGCCTTTCCGTACTCAAATTTGTTTTGTCGTTCTTCCGCAGATATGTCGATGATGTTATTGCCATAATGCCTAAAGACAGAATTAATGATGTTCTTACAGTTTTTAATAACTACCACCCTCGTCTAAAATTCACGCACGAAATAGAAGTTAACGGGGCCATTCCCTTTCTAGATACTCTGATTATCAGAAACGGTAACAGGCTTTTGACTAATTGGCACCGGAAACCTACGTTTTCGGGCCGTTACGTCAATTACTTTTCCAATCATCCACAGAAATACAAGAATAACACGATTACAAGCTTGGTCGACCACGCAATTTTACTCTCTGACAAGCAATTTCATAGTTCCAACATTGAAATTGTAAAGGACATCCTTATAAATAATTGCTTCCCTAAACACGTTATTAATAAGCAAATTAATAAAAGGTTAAAAGAGTTAAATTATCGCAAGGACATCATCGACTCCAGTTTTTAATTCTACCGTCAAAACTACATTTAGGAATTAAATAAAAAACGAGAGAATGCTAGAGATGGATTATACGAATATTCTGAAAAAAATAAAGAGTGATTTACCATCTAGTTTTGAAGATATCGCCTTGAGAAGCATAACATATTTGGTATTATTAGGTACATAAGATGTCAATATATCGATATATCGCATATCTGACAGCATGTATATGGTCTGTATACGTAACCTGTTCCGTGTGTTGGTGCACAGCGCGGACAATTCTAGCAAAAAGTTTACTCCCACCGGTGTAACAAAAATAGTTAATAAGAGAAGTTATGCAATGGTAAATAATACTCTTTGTATTATCTATTAGTACCACGTCGATATTATATGTTTTATACATTTTTCTACGATAACCCTATTAAATTATCGATCTTTTAGACATGTACATGAGACTAAACTTTTGGCCGAGGTTGTCGCGGAGGTACCACCTTAATTACATTTTTTACTAGATCCTCATGAGGTGAATCTCGCGGACACAAATCAATTTTTTCGGTATCTTGTAGTAGAGCTGTTTAATTATCTTGGGGACGATGTTGTGTAAAATGACGCTAATATGGTGGCAGAGTACTAGAGCAGTATAATAAACAAAAATATTCTACTAGTTCACCTATAAGTCTTGAAAAAAACTTAGGTACCATAGCGGTATACTTCGACTAATAATTAATTTTGGCTTTATGGATCGCGTTTTTTCTTACCTAATTACACTAGTTTACAGCCAAAATGTACATTCAATGTCACTATTTTTTTCCTATGTATTTTGGCCCGCTAAACTTGAAAATCACATAGAAAAATTTTTTTATGGATTGGTTTTTTTTGGTTTTTTGATTTTTTGTACCTTCACTCAATTGCTCATAACTCCGGTATTTATCCATAGATTTTCTTCCTCAATAGCTTGTTTTCTTCGTAAAAGTACGACCTATACGTAAACAATAAGAAACTGGACATAATTTGACGTTTTCTATTTTTGCATGGCGATAGAGTAAATTTTCTATTTTTATTCATAAATTATAAAAATAGAAAATTCACTCTATTACCATGCAAAAATAGAAAACGTCAAATTATGTCCAGTTTCTTATTGTTTACGTATAGGTCGTACTTTTACGAAGAAAACAAGCTATTGAGGAAGAAAATCTATGGATAAATACCGGAGTTATGAGCAATTGAGTGAAGGTACAAAAAATCAAAAGAACCAAAAAAACCAATCCATAAAAAAATTTTTCTATGTGATTTCCGAGTTTAGCGGGCCAAAATACATAGGAAAAAAATAGTGGCATTGAATGTACAAAAAAATTTTTTTATTTTGTAAACTAGTGTTATTATTGTTGACATTCCTAATGATCATACAATACAAAAAAATTGTTTTATGAAAATCGGCAGGTGGCGCAAAAACGGCTCTCTTGACCCTTCTCCTTTTTTGTAACAAATGTTATAGTAAAAAAAAAAATCTAATTACGTTTGCAATGCAATATTACTCGCATTTGATTAAATTTCACGACAGCGTCCCGCGCCAAGCAGCGCATAAGTTAATATAAATCACGGTACAACATAATGTTTGATCGCTAGGGCAATTTAAACAAATTGTAAATAACAATTTAAATAAATTGTTAATAACTTTTTATTGCATCGACTTACGGAAAAACTATTTACAGATTCTTGTTCTACGACTCAAAAAACATAAAAAAATATTAACTTGAGCCATGGACCTGGATAAAGATGCTCAACCGACCTCGCGTATGGACTTAAATGTTATTCGCCGGACGCGGCGTAAATTTGGTTTTTGAGTTTTGGTGTTGGCGGGGTCGCGAGAGAGATCTCGGCGGTTGCCAAGATCCGGAAGTCGCGAGTACTTTCGCGTTAATATTTCGCACTTTTTCTCGCGTTCAGACTTCGCGTATCTCGCGGTATAAGATATTCGCATTATTAAATGTCGTGATTTGGCGATCAATCTTTGGTTCTAGGCGTATGCCGTTTCTAGCGTGTCGCGTTGAGTGTGTCACCTCAGGTGTATCTGCTCGCACATCGCGTAGAGTGCGGCGCCATTTCGCGTATTCGTTCGACTTTAGAGTTATTCGCGTATTGGCGTATTACTTTGGCGATTTGTTCTCGGAGTTCATCATGTGTATGCCGTCCCTTATCGCGTGTCACGTTGAGAGTGGCATCTTCAACTTTGATGTATACCCATGCTCGCACACTGCGTAGAGTTCGACGCCTGTCGCGTACGTCTTTTGCGATTCGTAATTGTACGAGCGTTGTTAATCATTGTAATTGCATTTATTATTTTGTATCGCGTTCTCACTTGTATTTTCCATCTCATTTGTTGCTATCTCTCGATTAATTTTATTAATATTTCCTCTGTATATCTCTGCTTAATTTCCGACAACCTATGTAATTTTGCTTTTAATTAAACAGCTGTTAATTCTATCATACTTCAATTATTCTGTTAATTTCACTGAGCTCTAATAAATCTACCACTGCTTGTTAATTTAAGATTTAACGATTTAAAGATTTAGTAAGTTATTTAGTTGCCTCCCGCAGAAAAATTATTGTGTCGCCTGCATCCGTCGGGTTTCATGGATTTCGTTAATGACGCGAGAATAACGCGTCTGGTTCCTAACGGTTTGGTTAGCGGGTTGCCCGAGTCGTGCGAGGGATCAATTCGAAAAGCCCAGCATCCTACTCTTCCGTTTTTCTTTTTATCCGGTTTTAAAAGGTCGTAACAACTTATACATACACTCAATAATATATACTTTGTAAATAATTAATATTACTCCTTAAGAGAAATTTACAATATGTACAGTATATAAAATACAATACTTAAAGTACTAAAAAGTGGCAGGTTACAAACTATCTTGCCTTATCTGACATAAGCATTTTTACCTTTTTAGATCATATTCTCGTGTGAGGTTGCTGATCCTCCATCGGGCGCCTCCCCAGGTGGCGGATAGGGGAAAGCTCGCTAGAAATAGAGGGTACCGGGAAAATAAAATACCCAGGGCGGACCAAAATCAGCAGGGCCGGTGTCTAGGCCTAGAGGAGACAGCCACTATAAGACACTCGGGAATTGAAGCACCGACGCCGGCGAATGACGACGTCGACGCCGCGATGCAATGGCGGGCATAAGTGGGGCTTATGTCCGCCATTTACATTTTCATTTATAACAATATATTATAATTTATTTGTAAGTCAAGAGACGTGTTTCTTGTAACACTGTACGTGTACTGCTGAAAACTCGGCACACTTGGTCGTTGAAGCACCGGCGAATGACGACGTCTTCTAATGGGAAACTTCTAATGGGAGTGATTCGGTGCGGGCGCGTCGCAAAAGTCTGTCACGAAAGTCCGTCACGACAGTCCGTCACAAAAGGTCGAAGTAACCCTAAAAGTTATTGTTATATGATCAAAAAAAAAAAAAGAAGAAAAAAGAACAATTACCTTAATTATTGCTTCCTTTTGTTTTTTCTCTCTTGTTATTATCCGAGACACCTATGCACTGACTGCATAGATTTAAAAAAACACAAACTATAACAAAAGCCAGAACTACAGCTACTTCACAAATTAAAATTAAAAAACGTTTTTCTAAATCCATTTTGCTTTTCAACGTTTAAATAAAGAGACAGTAGACACGGTAGTGTCTCGCGCCAAGTGCGCGCGGAGCGAGACTGCCGTGAGTCGATTTGACTGAACGCGAGAAACGCATTCTCGTGGTTATGTGCAATCACTTTAATTGTAATCTCTGTGTGTTCATTTTTAGATTTCACTTTTTTAGAGTTACCAGTGCACTCACTACACAAAATTGTGCACACGCAAGAGATAACGAATAAAAGAACTACTCCTACTAAACAAATTAAAACTAAGTTTAGTTTATTCATTTTATGTTAGTAAGTGATACAAAAAACTAAACTTTCTCTCAAAAGGTGCGCGCGGAGACTGAACGCGAGAAACGCATCCTCTCGCGTCGAGCCCTTAGCGCGTGGCTCGCAACGCGCGGCGCGCGGCGCCGACGCACAGTCGTTCAAACATGGAGATATAAGAATAGAGTACACGTGTCATATGCTAGCACGTAAGAGGCTGCGATATAGGAATAGAAAGGAACGCTGCATATAGGCCCCTTCTGTCTTTGTTTATGCGCGCATGCGAGAAAAAGATAGAAAATTAATGTAATCGTGGGACAGTGTCTCCGAAATCATTATAAAATATTTACGAAATCCCCATGTAATCGTTTTGCAATCAGATGTAATCGGATGTAATCATAAAATCAGATGAAATCATGTGGAATCACCAGAAATCATATGTAATTCATAAGCAATGTACAAATTTATAATTTGCATACTTAAAAAATTGTGAGAATGTAATGTTCAAGTATCTAATTTGCATACTTAAAAACTATGAGAAAGCAATTCTACTTGCACACTTATTTTAATTTATTATTATGTACGTTAGCAAAATTTATTTTAACGTATCCTTCCAATGCTGTAGAATATTTAAATATATACCTAATCATTAAAATTATTTTTAAGTATTTTTGTTAATATGATATTATAAATTATATGTAATAAAATATTTTTAATATTTTTACGCGTGTAGACACGGTTTCCGCTAATAAAACTTACAAACAAAATAATTGGATGTGATAAATACTTCATTCAGTGGCACTGAGACAGGTTCAGCGACATCAGTTTTATTTGGGTTATATTTGCCCAAATTTGTAATGACAGTATTACTTCTTATTAGTAATTCATACGATACGTTACCATTATTAAAATTGGAATTTTTTGGAGTTCTTGCTTGTACACCATCCAAGTGTATAATCTATTAAAATATTTACTTTAATAATTATACAGAGCACCTGTATCAGGTTTTTTGTTAATTTGTTTTTTATAAAGGCATATTTTCTTGAAAAACGTTTAATACCAAAACTATAGCGTTTTAAGGGAAACAAGTAATGGTAAAATGTATTTTTAAAAAAATCGCTTTATTACATAAAAGTCATCGTCATTTCGTAAATAGAATTATATAATTTTTTTTACATAATGCTTCTTCCAATTATTTTGCATATAAAAATATTAAAGTTAAATTATTAAGAAATGAATAGTTTACGAGATATCTTATATCATGTCAAAATGTGCCAGAATAAAATGTGAAATATCTCGTAAATAATTAATTTTAAAAGATAACATTATTTTGATGCTTCTACATGCAAAAAAATTAGACTAATTATATTATATAAAAAATTATACAATTCTATATTTAAAGAAAAAGCGATGACCTTTGCGTGTTCGTTAAAAATCGATTTTTTGAAAACAAAATTCTGCAACTTTTGTATGGAACATTTTAGAGGAAAATGGTTATTTTACAAAAACAAAATGTCTAGCACGGGTGCAATGTTACACCCTGTATTTTTTAAAAATATATGTTATATCAAAATATTTCAACGTAAATGAAAAAGAACTAAGATTAATACAAATAAAATGCAATATTTACATAGTTGGGTTGTATATGAGCTTCTATCTTTACGTCCTCATTCCAGGCAACAACCTGGACCCGTTTTCCTTGTCCATTGTTCAAAAAAAATTTGAAAAATTTATATTTTTGGTTTTGCCCCACTAAACGTGCAGATTCCAATCCATCTACGTATCCTACTATTTCACTATAATATAATGAATATAAGTAATTGACTCGAGAACGGGCGTCTCATTTTTTTGCATAAACTGCCACTTGGAGCTACTTTTACACCTTAATTAAGTTATTGTTATTAATTATATACATATTGCATATTTTTTTATTGTTCTACAATTATCAGTATTTGAGGACAAAATGTATATAGATTTGCTCATTTTCTGAAAAAAGTAAAGAAAAACCCAAAAATTTTTTTAATATGTATAAAAATATCATATTTGTTATTTTAAAAAACATGTTTTGTATATTAGATAAATTTATAGTTATTTATAGTTATTTATAATCATAGTAATTTATTTTATTACTTGATATTTTTTCTTTCAAACATTTACACATATGTTTTCATTAAATTGCTATTTTTTCTATTTTATATTAACTATTATAATTATATTAACTATTATATTATTAAGCCAACGAGTTAGTTGTTAATTATCACTGGCGGAATAAATAATTTATTACTTGTTATTATACCCACACCTTTGACTTAATATCGGTGTTCCATCTTATTATTGTTTAGAAGTCATCTTAATATCTGTTATTGCGATAAATATTACCACATGCCTCGGTAGTCGAATTGGTTACGACGCCCGAACGGAATGCGGGAGGTTCCAGGTTCGATCCCTGGCTGGGGTAATATTTTTCGCAATAAAAATTAAAAATTAAATTAAACTATCTACATCAACGGACCAAAACCCTTGGTCGAATTCATCGTTTCGATTTGATCTGAAATGCTGTGTGAATCTGACAAAGCTGGTCGGCTCGCAGTTTTTCAAACGTTTATTTCGGAAAAGATGATTGAGTATTGCCAGTTGGTCGATTGAAAATCTCTTAACGAGTTCGTTGTTAATTATCACTGGCGGAATAAATAATTTATTACTTGTTATTATATTATTCTTTATTATTAGTTATTATTTTTTTAACACATTATAGAGAGGTACTTATAGTGTTATTCAAACTTATATTATTTCAAATTTTTAATATAAGCTTTTATTAAACTTTACTAATTTTTGTAGCATAAATGGTCTGTATTTATGCTACAAAAATTAGTAAAGTTTAGTAAAAAAAAAATTGTTTTAAAATACTTACACAGTCGAATCATATATTTTGATGTTTTCAAGAACATCATTTGGAATAAGCAACTCTAATATATCTGTTTCATTTTGTAATTGTAAATTGTTTGAAACACTGGGAATAATGTTATCTTGAATATCTTTAGGCTGAAGGTCTATATTTTCTTGTCTTTCCTCAAGATTTGTATTACCACTGTGTTGGAGAATAGAAAAAATACGTTTAATGGAAATTACTCGATTTAGTAGGGGAGACCGGGGCTAACTCGACACGATTTTTTCAAAAGCAATTTTCAACAACTAATTAAAATTTTCAAGCGAATTCAATGGTACACATTTAAAGAGTGTTCCTTTAGGTACAAAATTGTATAAGAAAGTTTTGCTGTACGTCGCTTTGTTTTGCCCCCAGGAGAGGAAAAGTGACGCGAAGACAAATTTTCAAATTGAAAAATGCCGGGGCAAACTCGACATTTTGTCTAATCGATACAATTTAATCTAAAACTTATTTTTTTATTGTCTAAAAATAAAATACGTTGTTTATCGTGTATTTAGAAAGTACAAAAATTCGGAATAAAGCAAAACAATCATTGGAAATAATGAGAAAAAAAATTGTTAAACTTTCAATTATCTTCCTCTGAACTCATGTCTGAAAAACAATTAAAGCGGAGTCTACAATGAAAATTTAAGGCGTAAAATTTAAGTTTTAAGCCTTAAGCCGTAAGAAATTGACAAATCACAGTCAAATATGAGAAGAATACCCGACTGTGATTTGTCAATTTCTTACGATTTAAGGCTTAAAGCTTAAATTTTACGCCTTAAATTCTCATTGTAGATTCCGCTTAATGCAGGTAAACTCGCGATCGGCCATGCGTGCAATGTTGTCATAAGCCATGATAAACGACAATTTGTCTTGACACCCCAAATATTTCTGCAGCATGATTGATCTTTATTTTTTCCTTTTTACGGCAAGTACAGCTTCTTTCATTATTTTCTTATCTATCACTGGTCTTTTTCTATTGTATGTACAAACTATTTTGCTGCAAGCCAAAAGCAAATGACTTATTTACAACGCTTTATCAAAATAGATTAGTGTCGACTTTGCCCCGGTGGCGTGGTGTCGACTTTGCCCCAAACGTCGTTTTTCACTTTTGTCACTCCAAAAACATATAAATTTTAAAAATATGCAAAAACTATTATCGGATTCGTATAGAGCATCAAATTTCCCATCAAAATCACTTAATGGTAGATTTATAAGAGTAAAGCTCGATCAAAGAGTAGAAATTTTCGAGAGATCAGAAAAATTACTTTTTACCATCGAAAACGCTTATGTCGCACTAGAAGTTACACCATAACTCAGAATGTCACCAAATTCCGTTGACAACACTGGCATATGAAGACGCATTTACCATAGGAAAGGAAAGTTTCTACGATAGATTTAAATAGGCAAAAAGCCTAGTGACAAGTTTGCCCCGGTGTCGAGTTAGCCCCGGTCTCCCCTACTTTTCGAAAACTTGCACATTGACTTTGATGACATATGAGTTAAAGAAAAAACGTATTTCAAGTTTTAAACGCGTTAAATTCAAATCCACTTATTTAATTTAAAAAAATTACAAATTATTTATTATTATTTTTGTAATTTTGCTCGTATGGACGTGTGTATAGATTTTTATGTGCGTGTTTGTGAGTGTGTGCGCAAGAGTGTGTTGTATAACACACATACGCACATACATCATACACACACATATATATATATATATATATATATATATATATATATGTATACATATATACATATATATATATATATATGTATGTATACATATGTATATATATGTACATTTATATATATTTATATATGTTCATATATGTTTATATGTTATGTAAAAAATTTTTACCGGGTGAAGAACTTTTTCATCAAAATTTACATTTAATTCTAATTAAATGAATATCGATTACACGTGCAAAAAAATTCTGATAATTAAAAGGATGTAGAAAATAAGTATATCTAAATAATAAATAAAATTAGTAATAAGCACAAGTACGTGACAATAAAATTTAACATGTAATTAAAATTATTTATAGATATTAATAAATGACGATTTCGAAAATTGTGAAATACTATTCTAAATTACTAATGTGATAATGCATGCAACAGTTTTGTCGTTCAGACATAACAAATAAGATAAGAAGACTTCTCTGTTTTTTTCTAGTAAAAACTTTAACAATCTTTAAACGTTTAATATTATTTCTATAATTAAAACCTGCCCAGATAACAAAATGCCCGCTAAGTGAGCTCACGATGCATGCACGTCGTGCGGATAATTTGCACGGCGTGCAAACTCATGGTGCTAGACAGATGCGTCCTCAATTGATACTCATATGACTTGCGTGAGTGCCGCATGCGTGCGGGTTATATAAGCACACGGAAAAAAAAGATTAGTTGCTGTAGCAAGAATTTGTGTGCGGTAGCTAAATTTCAGTCGTAATTAACATATGGATAAATAAAAGTTTAGCAGCGTAGCTATTTTTAATTAGCTGTAGACGTTAGGTAGTAGTAGTAGTAGTAGTAGTAGCAAAGTAGTGGGTGGTTCTATTAAAGTCCCTGACGACACTTAGATCGTTATGATCCATCTCCCCACTCTTTTGTTAGCTAGGTGCTTGAAGCCAGTCTAGAACCTAGTACCAGGTTTACTAGATCTGTCACCCTTGCTCTTTCTAAATCCTGGGAACTTAGGTACATGAGTCCCCAGGTTTTGTATCTTTTGCATATAAGTGCCGGACAATGACACAATATATGCACGCTGTCTTCTTTCTCGTCCCCACATAAACGGCACTCCTTCCGTTCCTCGAGTCCGAGATTGAATAGGTGTGCTCTGAGTAGCGTGGAGTGTCCTGCAAGCAGTCCCACTGCCGCTCTCAGTCTCTGTTTATTCAGCGCCAGTAGTTCTTTAGCCCTACTTGGCCTGATGTTATTCATCAGGATCTTGGCCTGGCGGCAGGTCTTAGT
This sequence comes from Leptothorax acervorum, assembly GCA_035220615.1. Lineage (NCBI taxonomy): Eukaryota > Metazoa > Arthropoda > Insecta > Hymenoptera > Formicidae > Leptothorax > Leptothorax acervorum. The sequence goes on along the minus strand of JASTWQ010000420.1, from coordinate 96,819 downwards.
TGCCTCCCACCTGACCAAGTGCTCTCTATCCAGACAGCACCTGATATTCTTTTTGCCTACTGCAAAAGGAACTCCTGCCACTTGGCCAGATGGTGCCTCATTTGCTCCCTTCTTGGCCAGTGTGTCTGCGGTTTCGTTGCCGGGTATTCCTTCATGCCCAGGCACCCATACCAAAGTGACCTTATTAAGTCCACTCAATTTCTCTAGCGCCAGCATGCAATCCCAAACCAATGATGATTCGGTAGTTGTCTTTGCTAACGCTAGTATAGCTGCTCTGCTGTCCGAGCAGATGTTTATTCTCTTTCCTTTTGTGTAATTTTCCAGAAGGTGTTCTGTGCACCTCAGGATAGCCAGTATTTCAGCCGTGAAGACTGTAGCATGGCTTCCCATAGGAATACTCTCCCTATAGTCATCCTTCGGTCCATAAATTTCCGCTCCAAAGCGGTTGTCAATGCCTGATCCGTCGGTGAACCACAGGTCCACATTGGGGTCCTTGGCTCTCTTCGGGTCCAGCCATTCTTTCCTGGTTGGTATCCATTTTTTAAAATGTTTTACCAACTGGTATCTCCTTAGAGTCCTGTCTTGTTTTAAAGTGAAAGGTTGTTTCTGGAGGAGGCTGAGCTTCGTGTGCCCTAGACCTGTATTCCTCTATTCTCCCTGACACTTTAGTTTATATGCTGCGTTTCTGGCTGCATTAACTACTGCAAGGTCCAGGGGAGGCACACAGAGTGCTACCTCCAGCGCCTCTGTGGGTGTGGTTTTCATAGCCCCTACTGCCGCCCTTAGGTAACTATCCTGTAGGCTTTGCAGGAGGTTCTTTGCCTCCACTTTCCTCGTCCTGGGCCACCAGATCACAGCCGCATAGAGCAGTCTCGGTAATAGCACCGCCCTGTATAGCCATAAGGCCACCCCAGCGCTGATGCCTCAAGACTTGCCCATGGCTCTTCTACACATCCACATGCACGTGTAGAATTTTTTCCTGCTTTCTGCAAGGTGCAATTTCCAGCTAAGTTTAGGGTCTAGAAACAGGCCCAAGTGCTTAACTGAATCCGTAAAAGGAATTACCTTTCCCCAGAGCTTAAAAGGCTCGATAAGTTCCGGTTTGTATTTCCTGGTGAAGATCATTATATTGGCCTTTGTCGGATTTACCGTCAGACCTTTGGCCTTACACCACTTTTGGACGATTTTCAGGGCATCGTTTATTTGATCCCTTAGTATGTTTAGAAAGGATCCCATAATCACTATAGCTATGTCAGACGTTAGGTAAAGGTCACAAAAATTTAGCTACAACAGGCACTTTAATAAATAAAAAAAAAATTATATTTATTTCTAAACTTTATTATTATTTTTTAACTAAATTTGTTTCTTAAGATGCAGCCTATGATGATTTCATTTGAAAATAAGCATTTGTAATAATGATTGAATGTTTTAAAAACACACTTTCCTTAGTGGGACTCGAACTCGCGCGGGACCTCCGGATCGTGAGCCAACTACCTTACGTGGTAGACTACTTCTTAATTTAATGTAAGTGTTATATATTGTCTACATATGTCATAACCAGCGCAAATATATAATTTTCAAAAATTATCTTAAAAAACAAATTCAGTTTAAAAAAGTAATTTTCCCAGATAACATTTTGACGTCATAAAGACGTCTAATGTCCGGTTTCTTCACCGTCGGATAACTTTATCCTTTGGTTAAATTCACTCTTCGTCTCTTTCTAAGAGTTAGGTTAGAAAGAGACGAAAAGTGAGTTTATCCTAAGGAAAAAGTTATCCGACGGTGAAGCAACCGGGCATAAAAGACGTCATAAAAATCCTTAGACGTCTTAAAAAGATTTTAGAAAGACGTAGTTTAAACGTCTTTGGGACGTCTTATGTCACTATATTTACAATGTCTTTAATACAATGCATTAGGACGTAGATTAGACATTATTTTAAGACGTTTTTAAGACTTTTTTTATAGACATTTAAGACGTTTTTTAAAATTTTTTTATAGACATGCATGTTGTGTGGCTATAATTAAGAAAAATACGAAAAAAGAGCTTAGTGCTTGTAGTAACCCTAAGAGCACAAAGTCGACTTTAAGTCGACTTGAAGTCGACTCTCACCGAAAGTGACTTGGCAGCGAAGTCGACTTTTTTAAGGACGAAAGTCGACTTAAAGTTGGCGAATGTCCTAAAATCCACCGATTAAAAATCGACTTCCCGTCTTGACGGAAAGCCGACTTCCCGTCAACTTTTAAGGTCAGGTTACAGTCAAATTTCTAAGCAGTTCAAAATCGGTAATTTTTAATGGGAATTATATATAATTCACGAGAACTCTTTCTCATCTTTTATAGGATGAGCTAAACATTTATTATCTCCACATAATCTTAATATATTTTTAAGGTTAGGCGTATATGATACACATATACAATATATTCAACTCGTCCTATAAAAGATGAGAAAGAGTTTTCGTGAATTATCCAAACGTCAAAAAAATCGACGTATTTCGTTGCTTTATCAAGCATTTGTTCAAACATCTCCACAACTTCTTGCAGGAGAAAATCTTCAACAACCAAGCAGCAGCTGAGAACGCTTTCAAAGAATTCGTCGATTTCAAAACTGTAGAATTTTATATTATTGGAATAAATAAACTTGTTTTTCGTTGGCAAAAATGTATAAATTTTAATGGTTCTTGTTTCGATTAATTAAGTTTATTCTGAGCTGAGATATGTGCATTTAAAGTTAAAAGTTGAAAACCGACATTATTTTTGCACCAATCTAATAATTATTACTCTAATTATTTTTTCAGTGGACTAGGCCTCCTTGAGAGACCACTAAAAGATTGGACTTATAGACTATGTCTATATTTTATTCTATATATTGCAATCCTTTTTGTCAAACTGCGAGGCTTTTACCTTTCCATCGTTGATCGAATACCGGACCCATAGGTGTTTTAAAAGAATTTTTAAGACTCCAGTCGTTTTTAGTCCATGACTCCAAGCAACCTTCGTTTGCGTTTATTTTGCAATCTATCTCATTATTGCTGACTTTATTTAAATCGTAAAACTCTGAAATAATGCGCGCATTTATGACAAGTGCATTGTCGATGTAAATATAATTGAATGTTTTATGAATAAGTCTATTTATAAAATATTAAAGATAACAATTTTTTATTTTAGTTAGAATTTTAGTACAATGTAAACATGATGAAAATAATTGTATACTTTTAACTGTATTTTGCTCCGTAAGCTGTAAAAATACTTATTTTAATTTTGATAAATAAAACTTACCAAAATCGTTTTTTTCTGGAGAATAATATTGCCAGTTTAAATTATAGTTCCACACAAGTGCGCCGCCATCATCTTCTGAGAGGCATATCAATTTTAACTTATAGGGTTTTTAAGAAAGTAACTCGCGTCCACGCAATACGGTTACTTTTCCGAAAATGTGCAACATCTGATTCGCAAAGATAAAGAACGCGAAGATAATTAGCGCACCCATCGACGCTTTTTTCATTGTTAACGAAAATATGCTTTTCATTATGCTTTCGTAGGACTAACGATTATCAGGATGGAAGTAGATTAAACAACATAACTAAAGATATATACATATGTATATCTAATTAATTACGTTATTTCGTATCACTTAAACAAATTTTGCTGAGATTAAGCTGATGATACAGTCTTATCTATCCTGCAACGCACTACACACTTAAATAAAATCCGCGTGAACAAATCACTCTCTTTTTTTTCAAGACAACAGCTTGCACTTCATTCACAACAAATCAACTTAAGGGGATCCTGAAGTGACAGGCAAACTCCAACGTGACAGCGCCACGATCTAGCACGGAACTAAAAATAATCGATAATTTCGATCGTTTACTATGTTTTCTGTGTTACCGTGCTATACCTGTCCTTGTCTAACGGATACCTATACGATATATCTGTCCTTGTCAGATTGCAGGCAGCGCCATCTCTGACAAGATCCGGCAACTATTGATGCATGCAATACTGCTCTTCTTGTCAGTCTGCATCCGTATTTGCATCAATTTGCATTACTAAAACTTTCTCTCAATGGATCTTTTTTTGTACGCATTGAATCTTACTTCTACTTGCACGATATTATTCCTACATGTTTACCCAATACTAGATGATAAACATTATGTATGTATAAACTGCAGAATTTTTATTTTAAGCAAATATTGTCGTCAGGTGACAGCTGTATGTGTCCAAATAAGTAATATTTTTAATTTTTCGGTGTTTTTGATATAAAATCGCGGTTGTCTCGTATAGATTTTTGTGCGTACTTTAATTCTGTAAAAGATTTTTGCAATTCTATAAAGCCAATTAAAAGATCCATTGAGAAACTGTAATGTCGGTAATTCATACGACTTCAGGATCCCCTTAAAAGATAACATATTAAGAAAATTAAATTTTATATGTCGAAACGTTTTGTACTGTCCTCTTTATACTACACATATTTAGTCTGCTGGACGATAGTCAATAACTGGTAGTAAGGAATTCGACTTCCGCGATAACAAATTTAATATCTACTAAGCGCGCCTGACGCATCAGGAAATAACGATATCTATATATACCTACTCTCTAAAGTAAAATCAGTGAAATATATATACACTGAAATACAGTGATAAGTATATCACTGAATTGATTCAGTGATATAAAAAAAATAAAATAAATATAAAGTAAAATCAGTGTATTTTATTGAAATGCACTGATAAACAGTGATAAGTATATCACTGAATTGATTCAGTGATATACTTATCACTGTTTATCAGTGCATTTCAATAAAATACACTGATTTTACTTTATATTTATTTTATTTTTTTATTAAATTAGAATATATTAGGTACTAACAGGTACTATAAAAACTTGATAGCTTTATTTACACGTTTACATGTGTAATGGATATATGTATAATTATATAATAAATTATACAATAATATGTAATTTTTTTTGACAGTAATAATGAAGTTGTATTGTATATAGGTATAAGATAAGACTAAAAGATGATACAGTGACTCACGAAACTGATTAAATGTATACTAATAAAAAATAATTATGTGTGACTAACTGATTCGAAGAAGGCAATCGATGAAAACGGCCTTTCAATATCAACATAACGTTCAAATAAACAAATATTTATTACCATAGATATTTCTGTTTAAATTTTTTTTTAATGCTAACAATTCGATCGATTTAATTAGTTTCATGAATTTTATTTTTTGTATATGTATATAGATATTTATATATGTTAACTTTTTTCCTGCGAATGTTTCTTATAAGATATATTTTACTTTTTTTGTAATTGAATAATAAATTTACACAAAATGTAAATTTCTTAGCAATTTAGATATTTTTCTTCAAGATATTTATTCCTTTTTTTTATTTTATTTCTCAAATTTAATTTTGGAAGTATAGGCTTGCTTTGGAACAACCAGTGTAGATAACGGGCTAAATAAAAGCCAAGCGCGGTTGGTGGTGCGCAATTATTATTAATAGTTTAATTTTAAAATTATAATTCTTTTCCGACAAATATATTGTTGGAGTAGTAAAATCCCTTCTCTCCCCTTGATTAAATTGATTCGATTTAATTCAAATTTAATTATCTTTACATTTCTGAAAAAAGTTTAGCGTGCCACAAATTTTTGTAAATAATTATATCGCATATAAACTTAATGTTTACTTGAAACGAGGATGGTAACAAAGTTATAAATATGTTTCTAAACTGTATTGTATAGTATATTTTCATATTATTTTTACTTTCTACAAAATAATTTTTAGTTTATCAAAAATAAGTCGCTTCTTATATCTTCAATCTGAAATCTTGGTACCATTTGAAGGCGTTATTTATAAAGCTGCCTCGTGCGTTATGACGTAACGATGTTAATATATACGTATGATTTATCTTATAAATGCTAATAGCTCTTAAACTATTCATATCTACGAAAATATATGAAAATCTTAATCGTTGTACGTATCCGCGCTAAATAAGTAAAACATCAGAATAAATTTTAGAAACATATAGACATTAAAAATATGTTGAAAGAAAAATATGTTAAAGAAATTTATAAACTTTAATAGAATAAAATTTTAATTTAGGAGCTTGAGCAACAATTCTTATAAGCAGTATTATTTAATAGTACTTATGAACGGCAATAATCCACTTTCTATACATTTTAAATTTGAGTAAAACTGATGCCGAATATTATAATTTCTTATGCATGTATAGCACGAAGATGAGTAAAAATACTTTGCTCGTTTTCTTCAAAGTTGAAGGAGGAAGCAACATTTATTTAACCATGTTTGTACGGAACCATATGTTGAATAAAAATCATGTGTTATATGACAGTTAAGTACTCATATATCTATAGAAAACTAAAACATTATGAGTTAATACACAACAAACAGATTTATTATATAAATGTTTTTCATTATTCATACAAATAATGGGTAATCCAAATATTATTTGATTATTAACAATTCAATAAACACTGTTGCTTGAAGAAAAATATCTTCATCATCAATTACAAATTGTGCTTTTCTTCGTTATCAGTTGTTCGAATAAAATTTTGCTCGTTCCGGATTTTTTACTCTAAACTCGGATCAGTAATACACATAACAAAAACGATATTTTTCTTAATACTTTAAAGACAGTCTATTGGAAACTCATTTAAATGATAATCGTAATGTAAAACACACACATATATCTCATACTCTGCAAGAAACGCATATGCACAATTATGAAAATTTTATAAATATCTTAACAATAATAATGGCAATTAATTGATATTATTAGACACTAATATTTAAACATTAGTTATTAAATAAAGATTGATACCTAATAAATATCGTTCATATACAAAAATACATCATTCGGAGCGTTAAATTAGAACGAGCTAGATGTAATCTTTCAAAAAGATTACGAAATGTCCTCAAGTAATTATTTCTAACCAAAATTAGATTGTTATACAATACCTACAACTTTTATATATTGATAGATTGCCTAAAAATTAATTCTATACAAGTAATTTTTAAAATTATTTTCAAAATCTGTAGGAAAAAAGACGGATACATCAATTAATAAAAGCAATTTTTTAAAGGCTAATAATTCTATCACATAAATACTTTGGATATTTTAATCCAATGATTATCGATTATCGATGATAATTTATAGAAAATAAATCTTAAAAATAGCTATTTATATCTAAATTTGTAAAATATGAACAGTTTATAGGTATTGATGAATGGAATGTGACTCATTGAATCAAAGATAAAACTAGAAAAGTGGCTAGTAAAAAGAAAATTATAACATACATAAAAATATAGGTGCGCAAGTGTTTACAATTTTCTACTTTGCAATCAAGTGGAAATCTTGAACATTTAGCGCAGTGTATCTAATGAATTTCTTTTGCCGAATATTTCTATCTGCTTATCTTTATTCCATCTTTTTCTACTATGACCTAATTTATAAGCTAGAAATAGCATTTCTGCTATTAAACACTTTTTTGCAATAACAAAATAGCTTCTTTTACAAATTCAGATATAACAGCTGATCTGATGTCTATCGTTGATAATTGTGTCAATAACCATCGTTCCTTGTCAAATGTTAAAATTCCTTTAAATAAGGACTATTAAAGTTTACATTTATTAATAATATAAATAAATTTATGAGATTGTGAGAATTTACTTCCACTGTTAAAAATGCGATTTAACGCCATTATTTCAAAACTGTTGCTCGTAACAAAATGCAACTTACGTCACATGTGTGAAAGATGGTTTTGCACTTAACACTTGTTTGGTTTTGCAATGTTAGAAAACAGCCGAAATATAAGCAATGTGTCAACCTATCCCTATAGCCAACTTGCCCCGGTCTTAATTACATTTTGCTCCGCAAGCTGTAAAAATACTCATTTTCTTCTTGATAACTGAGACTTACCAAAATCGTTTTTTTCTGAAAAATAATATTACCAGTGTAAATTATAGTTCCACACAAGAGCGCCGCCATCATCCTCTGAGAGGCATATCAATTTTACTTCGGAAGGTTTACCAGAAGATAACTGTCCACGTAGTACGGTTACTTTTCCGAAAATATGCAACATCTGACTCGCGAAAATATAGATCGCGAAGATAATTAGCGCACCCATCGACGCTTTTTTCATTGTTAACGAAAATATGCTCTTCGTAAGACTATCAATTATTAGAATGGAAGTGTAGATGAAACAACAAAACAAAATAAATATTATATGTATATCTAATTAACTACGTTAATGTTATTTCGTGCCACTTTTACAAAATTTGTGCCGAGTTGAATCTAATGATACAGTCTTATCTATCGTGCAATGCACTACACACTTAAATAAAATCCGCGTGAACAAATCACTCTCTTTTATTTCAAGACAACAGCTTGCACTTCAGTCGCGACAAGTCAATTTAAATGATGAAATAATAAGAAAATTAAATTTTTATCGAAATATTTTGTATCGTGTTCTTATTACACTATTCAGTTAGCCGGGCAACAGGCAATAACTGGTACAAAGGAACTCGATTTCCTTCTAGTAAATCCGCAATAACAGATTTTGTATCTACCGAAAACGCCTGACGCATCAGGAAATAACGAAGCCACAGGATAACTATATATGGAGGCCATGGAGGGGTTAAATTCATAGTGGTGTAAGTCACTTTTTTTAACCTATCGAGTAGAGTTCATATATGCAGTCTACACATGCAGATATGTTGAAAGAAAAAGAAAAAAAAGTGGCAAAAGAAATTGACTTACACCACTAGGGCTTTAATCCCTCCATATATACATTATTTTTATATTAAATTGGAATAAATCAGATAATGTTATAAATATCTACTTTACATTATACGATTAAAGGATTATAATAAGCGAGTAAAATAATAATCAATAAAAACTGATAACTTGTAAGATAGCTTTATTTGCGCGTTTACATATGTCAATATAATTTCTTCTTAATTGATAGTGATATAATTTTGTTATGTATAACAAGACTAAAAGATGATACAGTTACTCACGAAACTGCTTAAATGTATAAAAAAAGGATAAAAATCTATTATTGCGTCCCTACGGGGTTTGCAAGGCGTTTTAGGAACGTTCTCAAACCATCAACTTTCTTTATCCCACTCTGCTCCTCTACCTTCTAAACCTCCTTCTTCCCAATCTCCTCCTACAGCTTCTCAACCTCCTTCCCGGAATCCTTTGGCCTCCTCGCACTCGGGAGTTATTTTACCCGCGCAAGGAGGCAGCAGCTCTTCAGGGTACTAAAACATTATTTCGTCAGAGAGAGAGAATAAAAACCCCGTGGCTCAGTGGGACTCGAATCTGGTTCCTGAGATTACGAGTCTGGCGCTTTACCACCGGGTCACACTGCCGCCCCCTGCTTAAATGTATTATTCAATAATTATGTACGACTAATACTAATTTATTCGAAGAAAACAATCGTCGGTCTTTCAATATCAACATTTGATTACCATAGATATCTTTGTTTATAAATTTTCAAAAGAAATTTTTAAGGAGATTGGTTTCTCAAATCAATACGATAAGAATTATTCAAATTTATAGAGGATATTCGTGTATGGGAATCTGTCGTAAAATTTGAAGACATGCACATTTAAAAATTAAAAATAAATAATAAATTATTTATTGTACGTGTATAATTTATTGTGCGTTTGCAAACTTATTCCTTTTTTCACAAATACGTTTTAAATTAATACATGGAAGATACACATACAAAATCCTGAAAATCAGGCAGCTGGAACTTGAGAATAAGTTCAACTTCAAACTCGGCAATCATCCGCTAGAAATCATTAATCGTCGATGGCATGGGAAGCTGCGTGGCTAGCTACTGATTCTGAAGCTTTGCTCCGTCTAAAACGTAAACTGCCGATAGATAATCGCTGTCTTCATCCGATGTCGGATATCTTCTTAAATATATTCTGCTGGTCTTATCTGTAAAATAAAATTAATTCTTTCCAAATGTATCTGATATTTCTACTATTTCAAATATTTATTGTAAAATACACAAAACATTAATTTAATTTGTTGGCTTACCACGTAATTAGTAAAAAGTAGGAACTTTAAGAGTTTATAAAATAAATTGCGTGTACACAACTAGAATACTGCACGAACAATACACGAACAAACCTGAAATCAATTCCGGAAATCTGCTTTTGGCTCGATTACACTCTGATAACGGCGATGGAGACGTAGCTTGTCGCAGGGCTTCGTAAAAATTATGAAATAATAAATGTTTGTAATATTACCTTAATCGGCCTAAAAATAGAAACAACGTTACGTATTTACGTTACGTATTTCTCTAAATTAATTTATTATTACATTCTGCCAAATTATTATGTCCCGAAATAAAAATATATTTAATAAATCATTAGCCGGTATTCATAGTAGAATCTTATTTCAAGACCGTCTTAAATAATGCCTTAAGATGTTAATACGTTTATTTCATTGGCTGGATGGAGTCTTAAGACTGTCTTTGACCAGACTTAAGACGATCTTGAATATAAGATCCGACTATGAATACCGGCCATAAATCTTTATCCTCTTTCTTATTCTATTATAATTATATGATATAACTTTGTGTGTATTATATAATTATCACAAAATGCAAAGAAGGAATTATAATAGTTTAATTATTTAATAATAAATACTAATTGCTAATTATTTATAATTAGTTCCTTATAATTAACCACATAAATATACATAATTAATCATATAAAATCCATACTTTTATATAATTTTAGAAATCATGTAAATAAAAATGTTAATTTATTATATTTATTTATTTTTTTGAATACTGTAAAGTGTAAACCGAATTTATATATAACCGCTCAAAAATATCAAGTTCCCTTTCTATGTAAAACTTTAAGTAACTGAAACTTAAGGATATCCCGTGTAGAAAAGGTGGCACACACATTTTTCATGTTTGACAAGATTAATGAAAACGAATAGTCAGATTTCAATGTAGTCAAAGCGTAGGTGCATGTGTATAAGGACTAATCATATTTGACTGCTACTTAGCCGCTCAGTACTAAGCAATTGTAATACTGAATGCATCTATTAATATAACCGTACAGTTTTATTTATCAACAAAAAATATAATTTTATAAAATTGATATAATATGTGTATGATTTGTTTGCAAATCTCTTGTTGCTATGCAGCGGCCAAGAAAGTTAGAGACAGTGAAACATGTGTTTCAAACATATTTCAATAGAACGTCAGGTAGCCTGCGTTGACATCAAAGGAACCTTAAGAAAAAAACATTTTTAATACCCAAGAAATTCCTCAGAAAACCTTGGAACCTTGTACCCCCGAAATATTTTCCAGCACAGCAGGTGGTCTGCTGACTCACAAAGATACCTGCTTTTTAGGTTTAGGATTTTCCAACCATTGCTTTTACATTAAATATCGTGTAAATCTTTGTCTTAGAGTATCTCTGTACAAAAATGGTTGTAATTTATTATTGCAATATTATTACAAATACAATATATTACTATTACAAATAAAATGTTAGTAATTAAGTTTAGAGTGTGTCGTGTAAATACTTTTTAATCTATTTTCTACCGAATATGTAGGTATTTATAAAACGTTATTTTATTTTGCACTATTTTCGGAATAATGGGCCGTTGTTGTTGGTTGTTACCAAAATTGTTTATTAAAGAAATACATTTATATTTTCTATTTGTATTAAAAAATAAAAGCTTGCAGCTGTGCCTATATTTTCTATTTTTTAGAATACAATATATTAATATTGTTTGGGCTGAAAAAAATTTTCGTAATACATATACATACCTATGTATAATTAAGCTCACGAAAATTATAAAACAGAACGTAAAAATTGTTTCTTCTTTTTCTTAAATTCTTATGTTCTATCTTGATACTTGAAATTTAATTACTCCACATTAAGAAACTATGATTTTTTTAATTATTTAATTTATAGTATTCAATTATTTTCTATTTTTCTATGGAAAACTTATTTTGACATTTGTGTGATTTTTGACAATTAATCAAGTATAACTTGAATTAGAATATTCTCTGTGGGCTTTCTTTGAAAAAATCTGAAAAGAAGGTGTCTCGTTTGAAAGAACTATTATTGCCTATCTGCAAAACGATTGCCAACCACAGCCTTATTTTACAAACTGCTCACTGTGATTATTTCGCATGTAATAGAAAGAGACAAAAGTGAAATTAACTTTTGCATTTGCTTCATATACACATATTTGCGCACTGCTGTGATTTTACCACGTAATTTTAGTTTATTACAGAGGGACGCCATCGTGTCATGTATACTCATACATATAAAAATTACACGACAGTTACTACTCTGTAATAAACTAAAATTAAGTGGTAAACTCACAGCAGTGCACAAATATGTGCATGGCATATAAAGCACATGCAAAAATTAATTTCACTTTTGTCTCTTTCTATTACATGCGAAGTAATCACAGTAAGCACAGTTTGGAAAGTAAGACTGTGGGTGGCAATCGTTTTACAGATAGGCAATATAAAGTTCTCTCAAACGAGACATCTCCTTTTCAGATTTTTTCAAAGAAAGCCCGCAGAGAATGTTTTATAAATTCAAGTTATACTTGATTAATTGTCAGAAATCACACAAATGTCAAAATAAGTTTTCCGTAGAAAAATAGAAAATAATTGAATACTATAAAAAAATATATAGGTATACAAAATATATATGTATATAAACTTACAAAATTTCAGGAAAATCGAAGGGGAGAGCGTTATATGGTTACACGTGTATACTGCACCTTTACCCTGCGCATGCGTGCAAAGTAACGCTTCGCCCCGAGAGCGTCGGCTTGCCTTCATCTCGTCATTCGTGCCGCAGCAAAGGTTTGTGCATGACGTGTTTTTGTGTCGTTCGTTAGCAGCAAAGTTGAATTAGGGAAGTAGAGATTAGAAAGAGGGGTACAGTTGTGAGAGAGTAGGACGAATTGCGTTAGCAGTTTCGCTATTTAGTTTAGATTTGTCTTGGGTTTCTTGGCGCCAGGAAAATGCCGAAGAAGTGGAACAATTGGGGAGGTCTTAACAGCCGAGGAAACAAGGACAAGGGTTACTTCGGTGAGTACCTTCTTCCGCTTTGTAACCAGTTATGCATGATTCGGGCGCGAAACCATTCTGTGCTCTCACCCGCGTCTAAGATCCCATGCATTTATCATTTACTCTCATTTTTTTATGAGAAATGCCGTTGGCGTTGAACGCGAGAAAATAAGACAAACAAAAAATGAAAATTTTTTATATAAAAACATGTGTAAGTAAATATAATAATTATAAAATATGTCCATACATTGTTTTCTTTTTTTTTGTACAATTTTTGTTTGTAATATAAGGAAAAATAATAAAAAGAAGAATTTAAAAATAATTAAAAAGTAATTTTCGCTTTGCATTTTTTATAAAAAAAGTGAAGTTTAAGGAAATAAGAAAAATTTGGTTATGTACAATCATATATATAAATGTAACAGCTGTTATGTATGATTATATATAAGCAAATTTTTCTTATTTTCTCAAACTTCACATTTTATAAAAAAATTCAATGCAAAAATAATCTTTTTAATTATTTTAGAGATTCTCCTTTTTATTATTTTTCTTTTTATTGTCTTTATATACGAACAGAGATTACACAAAAAAAAGGACATCATGTTTATATGTGGACATATTTCCCATATAATTATATATATTTATATATGGTTTTATATGAAACATTTTTTACCGGGGGGTGGGGGGTATTTTATACCCCACAACAGCTCGTAAGAAATAAATATTCTACTCATTTCAATACAGAATCAATTATTATCGAAAAAACATTAAAATTAGAGTTTTAACTTGTTAACACGTTGACTGCCAAGTGTAGAGAGTCCGACCGAAACAATCTTTTTTAATTTTGACCTAAACCAAAAATGAATATTCGATTATGTGTCAATTTCGGTTGAAACCGAAAAAATGGTCATAAAAGACGTAGAAAAGTCATATGTATACGCGCGCACATATACATATACATACTATCATTTTTTTTCTAAAGCCCCAGACAATGCGAGGCAATAGCGATAGCGACAGGCGATATCGATAGCGATAGAAAAGCGACCAATAACCGACGAGTTGGAAAACATAACTCGTCGGTTATTGGTCGCTATTCTATCGCTATCGCTATTGCCTCGCATTGTGTCTGGGGCTTAAATATCATAATGTAATTATTAAAATAGTAATGTTATCACAATCTGTAGTATGCTGCATACTATCCGTAGTATCACAACCATATCCTATTATTTTAATAATACAATTTCTGAACATAAAATAAAAATATTTTTTAAACAAATTTTTGGAAAATCTGTAAAAAATAAACATTTTATATTAAATAAATTTTAAGTAATAAATGCTCTGTACTGTAGATCTCATTGCACTCAGTAATCTTAAACTAATAATTGTAATTAAATAATATGATATTGTGAAATAAAAATAATAGCTTTCATTTATTAATTATATTTCGCGACGACGGCGGATACGTATAGGGTCTCAACTGTGACCGAAATTTTTTTTGCTCGATTGAATGGTGTAAGTAAAGTACCACCGGTGGCCCCACTGACATTTCCTTGTGAGATATGCAGTGTACCACCGGTGTATGTACACGTTGTCGAAAACGTGTTTAGAAAAAAAATAAACAAAAAATGTTATTTGATTTAATATTTATATGGCATATATGTGGGGTTTAATTTACACCCTACGCGCCTTTTTACGTTTCAAATTTTAACGCGCCCACTGGAGAGTTAATGCGATACTTCGTGACGCGATTCAGTTCTAATACGATCGGATAATTGCGAAAATTCTCGTATAACACGGCATTCATGCGATGCGAGATGCACTCTAACACGATTAAAGTATTTTCAGGATTTTTGTGTTTTTTGGAACCAGGATTTTATGTTGCGTCTAATTCTTTAATATTTCTTGCTGCATCGTATAACAAAATTTAGCACTACAAGGCGTTTTACAGAAACCTAACGGCTGTGTTATCCCAGGGTGTCTGCAAGGTTATTCAGATTGTGCAATCTTTATGACGAATCGCAAGAAAGAATCGCTGAAATATCGATCGCAAAATAACTGTTTTATCACAAGAATAATCATTATTTCATGTAATTTTATTGCTTTATCACTATTTCATTCTTAGGTCATGATGATCGCGTAGGAAGGAATGTAGGAAGGGATGATGGGCCTCAATTCGGTCCCATCAAGCATCAACAGCGCGTATCGTTTAAGATTTTTAGGTCTAAGCAACGGGATATACGTAAATTAGCATTGACAAGTTTGGACGAGAATATTCCAATGACTGACAGTTCGAATAATAATACAAGACAGGTGATAATCAATCAGAGAGTTAATAGAGGTGAAAGAGCTTGGCGAACAGTTTCCCGTGGGAGGAACAATCCGATGCCGAATAGAAATTTCAAGGGAGGCCAATCAGGTTTTAAAATGCGGCCTCTTCCGGAATCCAATTGGTATAAAATCATTGTAAGTATATTTCTGTAATTATAATCAAAATGACGCATATATATATTATAGATTTAGAATAAATCTCTATTTGTATCTTATAGATACCATGTGGTTATAAGTATGAGAAAGATTATGTTATAAAAACCCTCTTGGATTATATGCATCCTGAAGTGTTCATTCCCATAACGGTAAATATATATTTCTATATTATATATATTAATCTATATTTTTTATTTAATATGATATCAATATAATTTAAATATAATGCGATAAGTAAAAATCAGTTTGAAACCATAAATTTTCACGGTTAAAATAAAAAATTTATTTACAGTACAAGGTAATGGGAAATGAAGCCAGTTTCTTTGTGGATGATCCTAAAGCGGCCACCGCATTGTTAAACTGCGATCGAAAGATTACAATGAGTGATGGATTCAAGCTGCAAGTAAAGGCTCTCAATAAAGGGTCTCCGGCGTATGATATTGATGACAAATTAAAGGAAAGATTGAAGAATTCATTCCCATAACGGTAAATATATATTTCTATATTATATATATTAATCTATATTTTTTATTTAATATGATATCAATATAATTTAAATATAATGCGATAAGTAAAAATCAGTTTGAAACCATAAATTTTCACGGTTAAAATAAAAAATTTATTTACAGTACAAGGTAATGGAAAATGAAGCCAGTTTCTTTGTGGATGATCCTAAAGCGGCCACCGCATTGTTAAACTGCGATCGAAAGATTACAATGAGTGATGGATTCAAGCTGCAAGTAAAGGCTCTCAATAAAGGGTCTCCGGCGTATGATATTGATGACAAATTAAAGGAAAGATTGAAGCAAGCAATGGTTAAGAGATATAACCAAGGAACAAATGCTTTAAATTTGTCTAAATTTTATCTTGATCCTGGTAAGAAGAAAATTACAACCCTACAAATACATTAGATTAAAGACAACAATTAGAGACAATATATTAATTAAAGATGTTAATGCAATCTGAAAGTGGTAGCTTACGTGTATTTATCTTACAGATCTTCACTCTGATTACTTTTGTGCGTTGTCCTACCCTGTTATGTTGATGACTGTGGTGGATATTGTAAGTGAACACGTACCGAATTTAGAGGCATTGAATTTAGAGGGTAATAAGCTGCAGAACATTAATAGACTCGGCGTGCTAAGTGAGAAGTTCCCGAAATTGAAGATTCTTTATATTGGGGATAATAAGGTGAGTGTACCTAACCGAATGTGAAAATATGTATATAATATGATCACCAACATAATGTTCGGTTTTAACGATCTGAGTTAATTGTATATTCTAGATCAAAGACATTCACCAATTAGATGCCATTAAAAATCTAAAATTGGACGAATTGAAGTTAATTGGAAATCCTGTCTGTAACAAGTATAAAACTCGACAAAATGACTATGTTAGGTAATGTATTGTTCCAACGTATTTTTTTTCACTGAGACACAGGGAGTAATCTGCTAATCCGTTCGTGGCATTTCGGCAGTGATTATGTTATATTTAGTTTGATAACTTTCTAAGTTAAACATCTTTAAGGGGGGATTCGCTCAAAAGCATCTGAAAAATAGGCAATTTTTGAGATTTCTTTTCTCATAGCTTATGTTCTATTCATTAGATCGGATAGAACATTTGTCGTTACATGTTATTAAATTATAAGTTTTTATCAAACAACATTATCGCGCGATTAATTTTCAAATATTTTAGTTAATTTGCATTTGCTTTTTTTGTATTATTTCATCATAAAGTTTATGTTTTTGTTATTTGTTATTGGACCATGTGGTCTCTTCTTTTTTAATTACAGGGATGTTCGGGGGCGGTTTCCAAAATTGTTGCGTTTGGTGAGTATTGTGTATATTGCTACATATTCAAAATTCGTCTTTCTTTCGTGTAAGTGTAACATAAGTTTTTATTACGCTGTTCGACAGGATGATATAGAATTACCGCGACCGATTTGTTTGATGTAGTTGACGAAGCTGCCGAAATACCTTTATCGCAAAGAATGTTCGTCGTTGATGCAAAAATACAGGAGATAGCTAGTCAATTTTTGCAACAATATTTTACGATATTTGATAGTGAGAATCGTCAACCTTTACTTGATGCATACGACGAACATGCATGCTTTAGCATGACGATAAACACCTCCCATAAGAACGAGTAAGTGTTTGTGCAATGTTGTACTATTTTATTTTTTTTTAATGTAAGAGAACGGGAAAAATTAACGGAGCCGACTGGACTCGAACTCGGGATCCTTGGTTCACACGCCTATAAACACTTAGGCTGCTACCCCACGACAGTTCCTAATAGGAGTTAATTTCCCGTTTCTTTATCAATACCTAACTGGCCTTACGGCCCATAACATAAATGCCTACATTAAGTATTCTTGTGTCACCGATATATTCTTAACATTCTTAATATTGCGTACAACTAATTATTGAACTAAAATACTTTTTGTCACAGGTTAAACGGATATTTTATGGAAAACCGGAATTTATACGGAATAAATGACACAAAGAGGAGACAGAAGTTGTTAAAATTGTTGAAACAAGGTAGATTAGGAATAGTTTCGAATTTATCAGAAATGCCGAAAACGCGGCATTTCTTAGATACTTTACCATGGACATCTCTCTTGTTACGGTAAGTAGTTATTTGTTACTACGAGTGGTCATACGCTGTTGTGTATTACATATTACTCACATAAGAAATAAAGACAAACTCATATTTAATTGTTTTTTAAATGTTATTTCTTATTTATCTACAGCAAGCGATGATGGTCATCACGATAACGGGCTACTTCCAAGAACTTGACAACAAGAATGAGCCCATCCGCTACTTTAACCGGACATTCATAATTGTTTCGGAAGGTGAGGGATACTGTATTCGGAATGAGCAGTTGCATATCAGTCAGCCGTCTGAGGCGCAATTGAAGCAACTGCACCAACAATTAAATCAGCTAAATAATCAGCAACCCCAGCCGACGACGTTGGCGGTGGAAACCACAGGAGTAGCGAAGCCTATGGTTACGGAACTTATTGTTAGTAATGATATAAAACAGCAGATGACTGTGACGTTAAGCCAGCAGACAAATATGAATATGGAATGGAGCTTGAAGTGCTTACAAGAAACACAATGGAATTACGACAATGCACTCTCTGCCTTTCAAGAGTTCCACAAACGTGGACAGGTACCATCAGAAGCGTTTATGAAGTAAACACAGTAAGTGAAAAAATTTGCACCTGTGATAATAATAACTTATAAGAAAAGTCCAAGAGAGCAAGCTTCTTGTAAAACATCGATCTTCATTCCATTCCGTCGTTTATATTGTTTTCTTTGTTTCATGTATAGATACTTATTTGTATTTTGTATCAAAACTTGAATAGAATCTGGATATTTGTTACTTGCCATTTTTGTATCTCTGGCAACAAAAGACAATTATTAATTTTGTAAGGAAAGCACTAGAAAAAGGAATATTATTACGCATTAATAGAATTCCTTTAGAAAGATATATCTGCAATCCGTTTTGTTTAAATTCAAACTCCCAAAATTGCACACAGTACATTTGCATGAAAATTGTTAAAACTTAGAATTTTAATATATATGTATATAATATCATAATTATTTTTTATGTTGTGATTTTTAACAAATTTCATGTACACAGTATATTATTTGACAACGTTAGTAAAAAGTACTTTAAGATTATTTTGTAAAATAATTATCTGTAGACTAGTTTTTTCTTAAAAATCTTGTTTATGAGAAACTTTACAATAAAGTTGTATTATAAATTATAAATTTCTGGGCAATATGTATGATGAAATCACTGATCATCATATATGATGAAATATGAAGTATTTAACTGAATATTCCCAAAATTTATTATTATTTTTTAAGCAATTTGGTACTACTGTGGTTATTTGGTACTTTTCTTTGGTGCTGTTATATTGATAAATAGATAACGTATAAGTTTAAACATAGATTATATATGTATTTAATAGTAAGAACAAGTCGGATTCCTGCTACACTGATCACAATATAGAAAAACAATAATCATTCTACATATAACAAATAATATTTTGTTACAAATGTCCAGTTTTCAGGTTTTAATACATGGTATAAAAAAAGTTTATGTTTAAATTCAAAAATATTTGAAAACGTAACAAAAATTTAAATGAGTGAAAAAATTTAATTATGCCTTTCTACGGGGAAAACAGAAAGTATCATTAATTTTGCGTTAAAATACAAGTACGCATTTATATTCAAATTTTTAGTATAATATTTTCTATTTCTATTTTAGTATAATATTAGCATAGTACCATATTAACAAAATATTGTATTACGTACTATTACCATAGTACAATAGTAACACAATATTTGTTGATATGTAAAGAATTACATACCATTTGGTAAAATATAATACATCATAAAAAAAACAAATTTTATGATGTATCTTATCACGCATTCATAAGCGTTTACAAATTACATTTTCCAAAATCAATCAATTAATTTATTTCATAAGAAGTACAAAAAGATAAAAAATTATAATCGGTAATGTAAAAATGTTAATATAATATAAATATAAATTTATATTTATATTAACATCTTTATATTGCCGATTTCTCCATGTTTTATGTATATTCACAATGGTGTTAGATATTATAAAAGAATTTAAGTTTTTTAATATTGAACTTAAAAGCAAGGGAGAGAGACTATTTTTAAGAGATATTGATACTTTTTATGAAAAAAATAAATTAATTAATAAACGTAATATTTTGTAGAAAGGATTTTTATATGAGAAAGTTGGATTCTCTATACATAATACATACCTATGTATATTTTCTGACAAATTAAAAAGTATCTGTATCTTTTTACCTAAGTAAAAAAGATTTCTAATATCTGTACAGTTAACTTAAGCAATTTTACGTCTAAAAAATTAAGTAAAAAAAGAATACAGTTTTTGTGTATATATCGAAAATTCAATTTTTTAAATGTAGAATTATGTCTTTACTCTATGAAGAGGATATTCGCTAAAAATAAGTATTGTTTAGGTTTTTTCTCATAAACGAAAAAACCTTGAAACTTATTTTGCACATGTATTTATTTACTATTTTATTATGATTTCTATCGCGTTTTATATAAAAATAACTAGTATTTATTAAAATGTAAGAAGTGCAATGTACCGTTCCAAAATGTTTATCCTCGATAGTTGCTATGATTAAGTTTGTTCTAATCAGAGCCCTTTCATTTTAGTAAATATTAGAAACAACAAGTTTCTGGATTTTTTGTTTATGTGAAAAAAATTCCAAAAACTGTTTATTTTATTTTTCAGCGAGTATCCCCTCTTAACTAGATTTTATTACGCGCACATATAAAGTAGGTCACATTTCTACATACACGTTTAGATTTATAGAAGAATCGCGAGTATAATAATTTAATTAACAGACTATTTTAATACATATCAAACAATATTTAAAGAGAAAGCTAGTGCAATTTTGTAAAAAGCATAAGCAGTTTCTCAAAATTAGTAATTTAACATAACATTTATCGATACAATTGCATTGAATAGGTTTTTTAAATTGTAAATTATAGTGTTATAGTGTTACAGGATATAGGATATAGACGCACAAGCGTCTGTAAGTCGGTAGGCACGTAGGTGCTCACTGAACTGAGTTCGCGTACATTATGTGAGTATAAATTATTCGATTGAAGAATATTCGTGACGGATTTAATTTTTTTCGCGATATACATATATTAGCGTTGCGTATATGTAAAGCGCAACTTTTAGTTTTTATCTTATTGAGGATATAGTTTATACATTCTTATTGAAGATATGGTTGGCACATGCACACACGCACACACATCTACGTTGGAACAACGAACGTTTGTTGGAACAACGAACAGCCAGAACCATCATGATACCAGGATAATGTTCTGAAAATTTAAACTCCAGAATAATATTCTGGTGTTCCTAAGTTTGAGGTCCCTAAGTTGCTCGAGGGACTAAAGGACACGTTAGGTGTCAGAAAATTAAAGGATTGCCAGATATTATCTTTGGTATCTATGGCATTAAGGTGGGGAGATGGCAATAAGGATACGGCGTAATCCTTTTAAAGGACATAGCCTTCGTTCCTAGGACGAGGTGAATAAGTCCGCATGAGATGCAGCAGTTGATTAAGCACATTGCAGGGTACACCCCACGATATATGCGCGTAGCTTATATCGTCACAGTGGGAATAACGTATCTGCATTTCTCTTTAACCAAGAGACACTCTGTGTGCTTAAGAGGCAGAACTGATGTTTGGTGTGCAGATGTGTTGTCAACCATATATTTCACCGCATCTATTAATGACAACTCGCGTAGTAGCGTGGGAGATTATAATATCGTAAGCGCCTAATTTTAGTATGTAAAGATAAATAATTTATACTCACAAACTCGTATGCCACAGTTTTAATTTAAAAAAAGTATGTAGTATATTTTTACTGGATGATGACACATGCGAAGTATCGAAAAGATTATATTGTATATACATTTGTAAACACGATATATAAATCACTGATGTAACCGGAAAACGGAATGTTCTTTTTTACGTTGATATACACGAAGAAGATGATTAGTTATAGGTATTTTTGATTTGTAAAACGCGTGCAAATGGAAAATATTTAATATAAATGTTACATAAATAAACATTCTTGCTTTGCAAGAATAAGAGAGAGAACGAGTAATTATCATCAAATTATTAGTAGGTATATGTAATTAATGAGTGATAGTGTTTTGTGTAAATTTTACACAAAATGATATGTTATACACAATGTAAATATCTATTAATAAGTATCGTCGATGTAGGTATTAAGAATTGCTTGTATGAGCACTACTTGACTGTGTAATATGAATTAAAAAATAATATTTTATAAATTGTTTCTTATTTGTATAAACTTACATTATAAGACAGCATGTTAATTTATATGAAAACATACACATACAAATAGAATTTCTCTTTTATTCGGATGTATCTCTCTGCATTCTCAGTTACCTGTAAGCGAATGATTTTATGTTAACTCTGTCAACATAATTAATCGATTGGTTTCATGCATGTGTTTATAATTTTGTACCTCGAGCGAATTATAGCTCTTCTTTCCTCTTATCCTCTTGAAAAAACTTACCTGTGTGTAATTATTGTATTTAATAAATGTTAGGCTCTAATATAATATAATTGAGATTTGCATAACACGACGTTGGTGCTTCGACTGGAACATCGCTATTCCTTTTACGATCTCTTTCCGCTGACAGAATTTGCTTCTTTGTCATGATCTTCGATATCGCGGTGGTTACCCACAATACCAGTGTGGATCTCTGTATCTGTTCAAAACTCACTCACTCACACACACACACACACACACACACAATCTTCGACACACCGCGCGTATTGCCAGGATTTTACAATCGATATTCACGTAGATGATAGTCAAAGTACTGCGTCGCAACGTGCGCCAAAAAAATTTTTTTGACAGAGAAAACCTCTATCTAATCTTTTCCTCCTTTTTATCTCTTCTTTTAATAGTAAGATTGCTCGCCAAAGTTTATCCAAAAGCAAACAGGAACACTCACGTAACAATTTCGAAAAATCAACAAGTTCAAACGACAACATGCATGTCCGGCGCAGTATTGGATTGTATAATTTAAGAACATGAGTGTAATTTTATCTTAATAACTTATTTTTATTTTGGGAGAAATTCGCATAGGTTTTGAAGTATTCCAAATATGTCAGTATGGCATCGTATAGATACTCCAAATGTTCCTAAATATTAAATAAAATTATAATATGTCTTTTATAGTTTCCTATAATGTATTTTTTTATCATAAGAAATATATATATATGATATATGACTACGTATTTATAAGATGCGGCCATACGTTTGTCTACACGAATTTGCACTTGTGTGCCTGTTCGCATTTGTGTGTTGAATATTTGTGAATGTTTTGCGTTTGTCAGATTATGAGATTACCTAGGTATATACAGGGTGTTCCAAGTCAGGTTCATACAACTTCAGGGTTTTATAGGAAATTGAATTTGGAACAAAACGTTCTTATAAACATAGGTTCGGAAACGCTTCATTAAAAAGTTATAGCTAATAAACTTCGAAAAATCAAGTTTTATGATCATTCTTAAAAATAACTTCAAAACTCTTTAATTATTTGAAAAAAGTAACGAGATTAAATCTTATGAGTAATATAACAAACTAAATTACACCAATTTTATTTAATTTTAATAATGCATTCAAAAGAAAATAAGTTTAAAACCACGAAAAAAGCAGAAACTTGAAAGAACCACATTTTGATGATCTTCTTGTAAACTCTACGCATCCGTAGCCTTCGCTTTAGTGCAGTGTAACAATTAGCTAATTATTTTTAAAAAATTGCCGAAAACGTAATTTTTTAAACTTTTATTAGCTATAACTTTTTAACAAAGCATTTCCGGACCTATGTTTATAGAAACTTTTTTGCTTTAAACCTGACCCAATTTAACCTGAAACACCCTGTATATGTGCGCATAAGTTATTTGCTTGGGAGGCTAGTTCAGCAAATTCAATTCATAGCAATTTCAACGAGGACTAGACTTCGTAATTTAGTTGCCACTCAAGTATCACACGCAAATAAATGTTTGTCAAGACGCGAGTTTAACGCTATTGAAATTCAATAACCAAAACACATTCCCCTATTATAAAGTTGATTGAATCGAAATCTATACAGGGTGATTGAGGAGGAGTTACCGCCACTTACGGAGCTCATTTTTGATGACATTTTGAGCAAAAATTTTCATATAAAGCTGGGTCTGTTCTGAATATTTACAAAGTTATACTAATATTTGAAGGTTGTTTGTAAAAGCTGATCTCTTTCTTTAGTTTGAGGAGTAACAGAAAATTAGAAATAAAAAATAAACTTTTTAGAAATAATCCTTTCTTTAATTGGCTAGTATTCAGAACTACAAAACTACATTATTCTTACTCACATATCAGAACAATTAATTACAAATCATACCAACTCTATCGATTTGATTCTTTACAGTTCAATTTTGCATCAATATAACAGTCCTACAGAGTTCATTCTTTATTTCTAATTTTTTTTACTCCTCAAACAAAAGAAAATAGTATATTGTGCACCTAGGGGAGAAAGCTACGTTTTTCAGAAAAGTGTGAAGTTTACCGCCCAAGCCGAAGATGACGACAAGGCAGCAATCACACGAGTCTGAAAAATAGTTTTCTCCCCGTGGTACACACAATATTTTTCACAATACCTTTACGGAAACGTTCGAATTTCAATGCCTGTAGAGCGAAGCGACAGTGGCAAATTTCACGCTAGGACTTACTTACTTTCCCTCCCTATAGGGAGGGAATACTTGAATAATTGCCACATTTTCCCCGCTCTACAGGAATGGATAGTCGGACTTTCCGTGGAAGTGTCGTGAAAAGGTCTTTTACAAACAACCTTTAAATTAGTGTAACTTTGTAAATATTCAGAATAGGACCCGGATTTATAAATATAACATTTTTTGAAATGTCTTTAGAACTGAGCTCCGTAAGTGACTGTAACTCCCAATCACCCTGTATAATTGACACGAAAGAAAATATGGAGAATAATCATGTTCTAATATCGCCAGCGTAATATTGTTTAAACAAGTTTGCCAATAATAAGATGAAGTAAAATTGAAATACATTTTATGTGTATGTATGAGATACAATGGACATTTTTCAATACTTATGCAGAGATCAAGAACATAAAATTGACATAAAGTTATGCAACACCTTAAATCACATAAATAAATTGACTACTTTCTTTTATAGCATTAAAACTTATTTAGAAATTCTAAAAACGTACAAGTATTGATTTAATTATCGCTTGAAGTTTAGGAAAAAAATTAAAACTACTCTTACGTGACATTATAAATTTAATTATTTTTCTCTAATTTTATAGTATAATATATGTATAACTGATTATTGTATATTTATATATATGTAATAAATGTTTTAATATAATATAATTGGAACTCGCAAAATACTAACACGACATTGGTACTTTGACTGGAACATCGCTATTCCTTTTACGATCTTTTCTCCGTGATAGATTTTGCATCTTCGTCGATATCATGGTGGCTATCCACAATACCGGTGGATCTCTATAGCTGTTCAAGACAATCTCGGCGAACCGCGTAGTGCCAGTATTTTACAATCGACATTTATGTAGATGATAGTCAAAGTACTGCATCGCGACGCCCTTACGCGCTTCAGAGAAATTTCTTCGACGGGGGAAATCTATTCTTCTAAATCTCTCAAATCTTTCACATTTACCAGCAATGTTTCTTTTTCTTCCTTTTCTTCGTCGTTTGCGATGGCGATCGGCAAGATTTCCGGAGTTGCCCGCGATAGGGATTGTCTGTCAGAAGGAGTTGACAGATCTTACCTTAAATTCGATATCATGGACTTGGTCTCTCGTTCATAATTTTCAATGTTCTGTGACAAAGCTATCCCGTTTTGTGTTAGTTGCTCAGACAATTTCCGCCTTCTGTACAATAAAAATTTTACGTCGGATTGCAGTAAACATAAAGTTAATCTGTAAACTATTGAAATTTGATTTGTGACATCAGCAGATAGTTTTGTCCAAAGTTCTTACAAGATAGATTATTTACCTATGTAGTCAGCAATATTACTCTAGCTTTTAAAAAAATCGAAAAACATTACCTTTGGTATAAGTAATAAGCTGCGCCTGCCACAACGAGGATTAATATAATGGGTACAATCCACACTTCGTGATGATTCGGCGGTAACTCACCGATACGGACCAATTTTGCAAGCACGATCGGCTCAGTAGACGAATTCTGTTCTGTTAAGATAATTACTATTTCATAAAACCCTTCACGTTGTAATGGGCAATTCCTCGCATTGCCATAACTCCTATTGTCACCGATCGTGAATCGTTCGCCAGCGAATTCTATGGTCTGCCACAATTGAAAACAAAGATATTTGATTCCAAAGGTATACATATATGAAGTTCGTCGCTAATACTGCAGTAGTGATTTAGGTAATATATTAATCTTATTTTAATTATATGTGAAACAATTTCATATCAAGCAGCGTTTTCGCATCTAGACTTGTTCAATTATTATTTAATTATTATATATTGTGAATTTATTTAACATAAAATATTCACGCAAAGAATTTACGGATATTTGCTTGCCATGCAGGCTGCTTCGTCCATCTTCACGCCTGCTGGCGCTCGCAGATTCTCAGGCACTTCCGAAAATATCTCGCAGAGATTAGGACCCTTTACATTCTTTACAATTATGTGCATTATGCTGTCTTGAGTGTCGTTTAGGACAGACGGTATATTTAATATAATCGTAGAATCGGATTTGTTTACCATGACGTCTACAACGCCGTCAAAGACTGCGGTTGAAGGCGTATGGATTTTTACAAACTTTGTGCTGCTAGACTTATTCGCAATTGTCAGAGTTTGAATATAAATGACGTATTGCGTTGATGGGAATAAATATAATCGTTCCGCATAGTTACGCATGGATTGTGTCACTGGGTATTCGAGTGTTTCATTAATAAGCGATAGGGAAATGCGCTTTTTCAGGTTTGAGGAGATTTCTTGTATCCGTATGCGAAAAGACTTCAGATGAACACTTGTCTTCCAGGGATGGAGCCACTTCAAATCAACCACGCTGTTATTGTTGACTGTAAAAGTATAATTCCAAGGTGCATCTGGCGCTAAAATATGCATCAGAATAATAATTAAATTAATTTTATATTTTGTAAAAATTCTAAGAAACCACTAAATAATTATTTATTGCACATAATATAGATTAAAAAGCTGTAACAAATGAGAGAAGATTTCTTATTAGCATTTTTAAGAGGTCATAGCAGATACAATATAAGGCAAAATATGTTAGCCGCAACGAAAGAAAAAAATTAGAAATAGCCCAATATTTCAAAATTTGCAAAAGTTAGAGCAACCACGGGTATTTCTAAAAAAAATTCAAAATTTTATAAAGAAAGAAGCTCTTTACCGATTATTGCTAAATTCAATACCAACCTTCCTTAAATAATACTCTATCAATTAAAAAAAATTCAGCCCGATATCTCAATATTTGCGAAAGTTAGAGCAACCACGGACATTTCTAAAAAAATTCAAAATTTTTTTTTTAAATAAACCCCTTTACCGATCATCGCCAAATTCAATACCAACCTTCCTTGAATGATACTCTATCGATTTAAAAAAAAACAGCCCGATATCTCAATATTTATGGAAGTTAGAGCAACCACGGACATCAAATCCACACATACACACACACACACACATACACACACACACACACACATACACACACACACACACACACACACACACACATACAGATATTTTTTTTAAATGCAATTTTTTGACGTTTTAGAACATTCTGAACACATTGGCAGCGGCAACTAAAAAAAAATTTTTTTTACGAAAACAAAGCTTCCTTTATGAGGAAGCAATACTCTGTAAAATTTTAAAGTTATTTAAAGTTATTTAAGTTTAAAGTTGATAAAATTAACATTATCCCTTATGGAGAATCGACATTTTTGCTGTACATGTAAATAAAATATAAATAAACCATTAAGATATTTCTTAAACTTCTTTATCTGTAAAACATACATCATTAATATTGTATTTTAAGTTTTAAAATTTTTTGCTACAAAAAAATTTTTTTAATTGTTTAAACAATACTAATTATTTGAATAACAAAAAATCATACTTAAACTGTTAACGGTAATTCCTTCTAACATATAAAATTTTTGAGTTGTTTGACATACATGCAAAGTCTTCTTTTATTGAAAGTTTAACTTTTAGCAGGGACTGTGTACGTCCGATACATCCTTAATAATATAATTAATTAATTAATGTATATTATAATATACAATTATAATTAAAAATTAATTTAATAATATAATTAATATAAAATTAAATCATTAACACTAAGTTTTCTCAATAGCAATTACACATTACAAATTAGGTATCAGTATTGCCTTGTAATGCACAGCTATTCTATTTAATTGATCAAATCGAGCTTAAATGAGCATAACGGAATTCGCATATATTATATGCGTAACTAATTCTGTAGATACATGGTACCTATATATCGGAGATGTGTGGACCACCGGTCGTTGAAACTTATTGCGGATATCATGGTGAAAAATGAAATTGTAAGTAGGATATATATAAATTTATTCAGCTGTTATGCGAATGTGTTATCGAATTAATTATTCACATATTAGTATCTTATAAATATTATATACCTATAAACACCTAAGTCTTTTATATCCTAAGTCATAAAGAATGACATAATTTTCTATTAATATATTTTATTTTTTTTATCTAAAAATATCATATTTGTGTTCTTAAAGTAATATGTTAATAATATTATTATATATTGTATAATGTTTTTTAAAAATAATTTTATACGATATTTGAAACAATAAACTGTATAGAGATTCTTTATACAATTTTTATTTATATTAATTTGAGTTAATATCTGTTCACAGCTCATACTGGCGAAATTGTAGGAGGCATCGCCGGCACATTGCTGTTAATTATTGCAGCAGTTGTTCTGATTCTTTATATAGAAATTTGAAATATGAACAAGAGTTAGATAGTTTGCTATGGAAAGTTAATTACAAGGATACCGAGATCAAGGAGAGAAAAAAAAATAGTAAGATTCGACTAGACGTCTGCCAATTCCAAGGTAAAGTGCTTTTCCGCCATATTTGATACCGCTATTCTGGAGAGAATCTTTGTTTCTTTCATATTTATTTTATATTTTTACGTCTTTTCGTATTTGTTTCCATCATTTTCTTTAGTTAGATTGAACACACAATCAAAATCACTTGCACTTGCGCGAGATTTATTTCATTTGCAAGTTTTATCAAACATTTAGCACAGCTATAATGAATTTTTTAATATAGAGTTTGTACTATAGAGTTATATTAATGTAGAATAAATTTTTTGTTACAAATAATATTTTTAACCATAATTACATAAAGTATTTAAACATAACATAGACCGGTATTCATAGGCTGCGGTCCATTTGATGCTACAAATGCCTTAAAGTGTTCTTTGTCTTCTTCTTTTTTCATTGAAAGAAAGGAGAACAAGAATACTTCGAAGCATTTGCATTAGTGTTAAGTGGACCGCAGCAATAGTCAGATCTTATATTTAACCGTCTTAAGTACAATTTCAAAATATCATAAACCAATCACGGAGCTGGATTAGCATCTTAAGACATTACTTAAGACGGTCTTGAAATAAGACTGTGAATACCGGCTATACATGTATGTTTTGTTTTCCTATAAAGTCATCAGCGACGCAACCTATATAGTGCGAAATAGTCAAGTGTCACTAATTGTAAGTTCTAATCGCGACTCGGACTTTTGATATTCCACGATTTACACGCAAATCGGACCCTATAAAGGGCGAATTTTTGCTGTTATATATATAAGAAAGTGAGGAAGAAATCGATCGAGATTACGCGAGAAATGAAAAAAGAACTAAAAATTAATGCGCGATTTACGACACGATAACTTAAATTCGTTTATCGGTGCATGCACCAATCCGCCTAATATATGCGTCATCGTCGAATATTGCGCACGCGGAAGTCTCAAGGTCGGTAATTTTTAAAATTAATGTATAATAATTAGTATTTTATATATAGGTACCGATTAAATCTCCAAATGTTATCGCATTATATTAGTAATTTAGAATTTTTGACAATATGCTCAGAGAAATGTTTTTTTATGACATATTGGAGAACAAAGATATAAAACTCGATAACATGTTCATGGCATCTCTCGTGAGCGACATTATTAGAGTTAAGTATCGCTAAATTTTATTTTTATAATAAATTAATTTTACAATATTCTCAAAGTTAGTTAAAAAGTTATTTTTAAAAGTAAGTCGACTAATAATCGTCAAAAGTGACTTGTGACAACTAGTCACTTTTAACGATTAGTCAACTTTTAAATGTCGATAAGTGTCTATAATTTTACTCCAAACTTCTTCATTTTTAAAAGTATTTTTATTTTTAAAAATAGTATTAGATTTCCTTTGTGCAGCACCAGACTATTAAATGAAACGTCCGTAACATGAAAAAAATAATTTCAAAGAAGCGTGTCTATACTTCCTCCATTTGCAAAACTTTTCCAAATAGAAAATATTTCGAACGCGGAAATTAGGGGAGAGAGTGTACAACATCCGGACTGTCACGTTGCTGAAGGACTCAATGGCGCAGGGTAGGAGGTGGAAGAATTGTATCGCATACGATAAAGATACATCTGGTTATAAGATTGATGTTATGATGACAATTAGATAACATGTGGGATACATGTTACTCATATAGGCTGGATAGCGCGGGAAAAAGGGCGGAGTTGTACTGTACGGTTGTACTGCATTCGGTGAAAGTACATCCGGTAGTGACATATCCGGTAATAACGATATTACCAGTCAAGATTGTCAGATAACATCCGGGATACGTTATAATTATATTTCCGAGAGTTTCGAAGGCAAAGAACGGGGAAAAGAACGGAGATTGTGTCGCATCCGGTCACGGTCCCAGTGAGAAATGACATTTCGATCGACATCGAATCGGTATTGATTCGATGTCAAAAAAAATATTTCGGCATAGAATCGATACCGATTCGATGTCGATCGAAATATCATTTCTCACTGGGGTAAAAAAGAACTTACGCTAATATGTTCGAGATTGTCGATCGTTATGATATGCGTCCGCTTGAAGATCATGGATGATATTGCGTTTGTATCGAGCACATATCCGGTTGGCGACGTTATTTACAGGTCAATCGCATGCGGTGACGTCGAAATCGCGGATAGCGAAATACATACATTAGCTTTTGTACAACAATGCGAAATCTCACGATTTCGTTCGATCAGTTATGATTTAACATTTACGAATCTGGTCTTGTATATATTTCTTATAAAGCCTGAAATAAAATTTACTTGTGCTTTCGTTATTCTCGAGGAGGGCAGAACTTCGTTTCGTGAAGCCGCTTTAAGAAATGATTGTTCGTAATTAATTTATCATTTACAAACAGAAATAGATTGTGTGAAGGAAAGATTTATATAAGTACCTATGAGAAACTGAAAAGATTTAAATCAAATCGATAATATAATAAACGCGCGCGATTCTTTGTAGTAGATGAAAAATGTTTTCAACATACCTGCGAATCCTCTGTTGGTAAACGAGATAATGATTCGATACTTGTCGATAACATTCTACTTTATAATTGTGTCCACCAATTTCGTCTTTTTAGGGTATGATCTAATATCTTCACAAGTCAATCATAAAATACCACGGACTGCTTAGCACATCAAACTGCCTTGTGGATTCGCGATGGGTCGTAAAACTAGCAGATTTCGGCCTCCACGAATTCAAGCGGGATGCGGAATGCGATCTCTCTGATGTCATAAAAAAATATCACAGTAAGCTGAAAGAAATAGCGATTTTTCCACTTGATTCCATAATCGTTAATTCTTCCGAATTATTATGTTTTAACAGTTGCTAAATACTTCTTTTTTTTATATATTAGTTTGTAAATTGCCAACTATATAAACTAAAACAAATTTACCAATATCCGCCATGCGATATATAATCGTAAAGATATAAAATATGAATTTATTTAATTTATAGGATTGTTATAAAAAGCGCCTGAATTATATATTATGCTCTATACCGGTCTCGGGGTGCCAACTTCTCGTGATTTTCAAAAATGTATTTTTTATTGTATTTATTGTATTTATAATAACAATAAATAGGATTGATATTTTAGGAACTGCGTCTAAGATTTATTCCAAGAATTGATAATCTATAATTTTATTCGGAACAGTATGCATAGTGGGCTGCCTGACCCACCATTGCCAAAATAAAACTGAAATGTTAATCTTTTTTTTATGTGGATATGGAATTGCCAGTAAAAAGGTTTTTAAAGTCGTTGACTTTAAAATATGATATTAAAATTTGAAATAAATGCAAAATTGAAATTTTTAAAATAAAAAGATTTTTAAAGTCAATGACTTTAAACACCTTTTTGTTGGGACATTTACATTTTAATTATATACGACTAATTTAAGTCGTACATCACACGTAGCATTGCTACTCTCCCCAGGCCCCACCTGGAAACCAATGTCTTGAAGACAGAAAAATTTGCAAAGTCCAGTTTTCTCCGCACGAGAGATCCCAACTTCTCGTGCGGGGGTGCAGTTTGAAATATAAAAATTCCTGTGATCACAGGTGGACTCGAACCCGGTTCCCCGAGGTTGCGAGCCTGGCACATTACCACCAGACCACACTGCCACCCAGTGTTTTCTTTCTACCAATAGGTTCACCTATAGAACGCGATCGCGAGTCATTCAAGATGCCAAACGCATGCCATCGATACGTTTACGATCGTCATGATGAATCCATCAACGCGTTTCTGTTCTTTTTCTTCTTCCTTCCCGCTGGATTTCTGGCTCCAACAGAGCCACAGTACCACTGATATATGTATAGCAAAAAAGAGAGCCCGTATGGGGATGTAGGCTCCCTCTTGCGAATAACAAGTAAGGCAGAAACCTCAGATCTGTTTAAGTCTAACGTAGAGTCGATAACACAGATAATCACAACCACAATCGAACTTATATGAACGCTTTAATAATCTTTATCCTAAAGAGATCACAAACTTATAAATTGATATTAGATTTTCTCACAAAAATAATAATTGCTCTCATTATTATTTTACTCTCATTATTATTTTACTCTTATTATTAAAATTACTAAGCAGATATATACTAGAAAGTGAGCAAGTAGAAACTTGCACATTGTTTTCTCATAGTTTTTAAGTGAGCCAGTAGAAACTTGCACATTGCTTTCTCATAGTTTTTAAGTAAGCCAGTAGAAACTTGCACATTGCTTTTTCATAGTTTTTAAGTGAGCCAGTAGAAATTTGCACATTGCTTTCTCATAATTTTTAAGTGAGCAAGTAGAAACTTGCACATTACTTAATCAACATTTTATTTCGCTTATAAAGTTTCCTCTATGAGGAAGCTTGTTTTTTATTTGATGTACAATTATTAGTAAATATTTTTTAATTTGGCTTCCTCATAGAAGAAGCTTTATAGGCAAAATAAAATGTTGATTAAGTAATGTGCAAGTTTCTACTTGCTCACTTAAAAATTATGAGAAAGCAATGTGCAAATTTCTACTGGCTCACTTAAAAACTATGAAAAAGCAATGTGCAAGTTTCTACTGGCTTACTTAAAAACTATGAGAAAGCAATGTGCAAGTTTCTACTGGCTCACTTAAAAACTATGAGAAAACAATGTGCAAGTTTCTACTTGCTCACTTAAAAACTATGAGGAAGCAATGTGCAAGTTTCTACTTGCACACTTTAAAGCTATGAGGAAGCAATGTGCAAGTTTCTACTTGCACACTTAAAAGCTATGAGAAAGCAATGTGCAAGTTTCTACTTGCACACTTAAAAGCTATATGGAAGCAATGTGCAAGTTTCTACTTGCTCACTTTTTTTATTATCCTAAAACATCATTTTTTGAAGTCTCAATTATTAAGACTTGAGATGTTCTAACTAAAATTAAAAAATTAGCCCTTTTGCAAAAAGACTAGCCTTTTTGCAAAAGGCCGCCCTTTTGCGAAACACTGATTGTTTCCCAATAAAACTGAACGCACTTTAGGCTTTTTGGCACACATTGGCTGATGCTAGGCTAGACACTTACGTCAGTTTTATTTAAAAAACGATCAATGCTTTTGCAATAGAGCGCCCTTTCGCCCTCTCTCTCTTTCTCTCTCTCTCTCTCTCTCTCTCTCTCTCTCTTTCTTTTTCTCATTTGAAATTTTGGAGAATTTGTACATATATCGAAGCTTTATAAAGCTGGGTCTAATCAACCAAACCATAATGAATTATATATGAAATAGGAGTAGAAAAAACTGAAAAATATAATAGAATCAAAAAAATTGCTAATAATTAATACTAAATTGTCAAAAAATATCAATTTATGAAAAGTCACAATTGTTGAGACTTGGGATGTAGCCCTTAAAGGTTAAAATTTTAAGATTTTAGCAATTTTTTTAATTCTATTATATTCTTCAGTCTTTTTTACCCTTATTTCATATATAATTCTTTAAGATTTGGTTGATTAGTTTTTGTGTTAAAGACATTTAAAATTTCGGGGAATCCGTCCATACATAAACATGAGTCTAATCAACCAAATTTTAAAGAATTTTATATGAAATAGGGGTAGAAAAGACAGAAGAATATAATAAAATTAGAAATAGCCCAATATTTCAAAACTTACAAAAGTTAAAGCAATCAAAGGCATTTCTTAAAAAATTCAAAATTTTATAAAGAAAGAAGCCCTTTACCAATTATCGCTAAATTCAATTCCATCCTTCCTTAAATAATACTTTATCAATTAAAAAAAAATTTAGCCGTATATCTCAATATTTGCATAAGTTAGAGCAACCAGGAACATTTCTAAAACATGCAGGGGAGTGCAATTTTAAATATAAAATTTGCACATTTTTTAATTATATTTGGTTGATTAGTTTTTAAGTTTAAGGCATTTAAAATTTCTGGGAATCCGTACATACATAAAAGCCTTATAAAGCTGAGTCTAATCAACCAAATCTTAAAGAATTATATATGAAATAAGAGTAAAACGATTTGAGATTGAAATTAAATTTAAATAAGAAATAGTATTCAACAAATACTGTAATCATCCCTCGGTTTTCCCGGGCGTTTTTTCAGGAATTTCGAGATTGCTCGCTTGCGATGTACACAGAACTTCGATATTTCTCTGCAAAAAATATCCGGAAAAACCAAGGGATAAAATCGGTAATCGGTAAGTAAAATATCGAGGTTCTGTGTACATCGCGAGCAAGCAATCTCGAAATGTCCGAAAAAACGCCCTGGAAAACCAAGGGATAAAGACGCTGATCGGTAAGTAAAATATCGAGGTTCCGTAGTAACCTATGTTTTGCGCAAGGATGTAAAGAGTAACTGTGCAAGAGTTTGTTCAGATCGGTCGAATAGTTTAGGAGTGTATAAAGAACAAACAGACTTAAAAAACGCCCGGGGAAACAAAGGGATAAAATCGGTAATCGGTAAGTGAAATATCGAAGTTCTGTGCATACATCGCGAGCGAGCAATCTCGAAATTCCCGAAAAAACGCCCGGGAAAACCAAGGAATAAAGTAGCTGATCGGTAAGTGAATAATCGAGGTTCCGTAGTAGCCTATGTTTTGCGCAAGGATGTAAAGAGTAACTGTGCAAAAGTTTGTCCAGATCGGTCGAATAGTTTAAGAGTGTATAAAGAACAGACATACATACAGACATACAGACATTCTATTTTATACAGATAGATAGAAAATTCGTTAAGATTTAAATGCTCTAATTTCCATTAATTTTGAGATATCGGTCTATTTATAATTTTATTAGATTTTTTTATAAAAAAATACTTTCTAAAAGAAATTAAATCCATCGTCACAATCTCCGAAAAATTAGAAAAATTTTGGCACCGGTTTCGAGAAAATCGGTATTAGGTAATTATATAGATAGAGAAAGCTTTCTTTTAAAAGAAATTAAACCCATAGTCGCAATCTCCGTAAAATTAGCAAAATTTTGGCACCGCTTTCAAGAAAATCTGTAAAACAAAAAATTGAACCCCATGGTAATCATCTCCAAAAAATTAGAAAAATTTTGACACCTGGTTCAAGAAAATCGGTCCATTAATGAATGAGTAGTTTGCGGACAGACAGACAGACAGAGATTAAAGGATTATTATATTCCGGAAAAATTGGAAAAATATCGTAACCGCCTTCCAAAAAAATCGGTAACGAAAAACTATATACTTTATGGCACTCCCCGGAAAATTCTACCCCCGTTTCATATACAATTCTTTGAGATTCGGTCAATTATTTCCGGAATAATTGAAAAAATATCGTAACCCGCTTCCAAGAAGATCGGTAACGAAAAACTATATACTTTATGGCACTCCCCGGAAAATTCTACCCCCGTTTCATATACAATTCTTTGAGATTCGGTCAATTAATTCCTGAAAAATTGGAAGAATATCGTAATTGCCTTCCAAAAAGATCGGTAACGAAAAACTATATACTTTATGGCACTCCCCGGGAAATTCTACCCCTATATCATGTACACTTCTTTAAAATTTGGTCCATTAATGAATGAGTAGTTCGCGGTCAGACAGACATACAGACATACAGACAGACGTCAGGTACTTATATGTATAAGATAGAAAATTCGTTAAGATTTAAATGTTGCTCTAATTTCCATTAATTTTGAGACATCGGGCTATTTCTAATTTTATTAGATTTTTTCAGTCTTTTCTACCCCTATTTTATATATAATTCTTTAAAATTTGATTGACATTTCAAATTTCGGAGAATTCGTACATACATAGAAGCTTTAAGGTGCGCCTACATCTATCGTAACGCTGCGATCGTAAGCGATCGTAAGCGATCGTGGTCGTAAGCAAAGAAGCTGTCGTAAACATTGTCTATCTACATAAATCGCAATGCGTTAATAGCGAAACAAAATCAAATCAAATGTCAAATCGTAATGTCAAATGTAATCGTTTTGCATCATGGAGAGATTGGAGAGGAATGAGTTAATTATTGTGTGTGCTGCAGTATTAATGATACAATTATGCTTGCTAATAAAAATTCGAAAGAAACGAAACCGAAGATGGTGGGTTCGGCCCATAAATCGATCTCGCGATGTTCAT
This sequence comes from Leptothorax acervorum, assembly GCA_035220615.1. Lineage (NCBI taxonomy): Eukaryota > Metazoa > Arthropoda > Insecta > Hymenoptera > Formicidae > Leptothorax > Leptothorax acervorum. The sequence goes on along the minus strand of JASTWQ010000420.1, from coordinate 59,416 downwards.
GGATTCCATGCAACCTTATTTCGTGAATTAAAAAGCACTGATCATGAAGAGTTCTATGTTTACACGCGAATGTCTCCGCATAGTTTTGATTGCCTGTTGAATTGGATACGTCCTATGTTATTAAAAAGAGTCCGCCGAGGCAGACGAATGCCTCTCGATCCTGAATTGAAGCTAGCATTAACTCTGTCGTAAGAGTGTGCTTTTTCTTAATTACCTCCTAAATTTGTTTTGCTCTTTATTTATTAATTACATTATTATAGTTATCTGGCACATGGTAACAGCAGAGTGTCCAAGCATTGGGAGTATCGCATTGGAAGATCTACAGTTCACAAAGTTGTAAATGATACATGTCGTGCTCTTGTAAAGGTGTTGCAACCTAAATATTTATCTCCACCAACCGAGGAAGAATGGACAAAAATTGCTAAAGACTTCTTCGAGATATGGCAGTTCCCGAATTGTATCGGGGCTATTGACGGAAAGCATATACGTATCAAAGCTCCTGTCAGATCAGGGTCTCAATACTTCAATTATAAGAAGTTTTTCAGCATAGTTCTCTTGGCAGTGTGTGATGCACAATATCGTTTTACGTGGATAGATGTTGGTCAATATGGTATGTAAATAGTATATCAAGAATTTTCATTTAATGCATTAATGCAAATTTTATTTGCAAATAAGTTGTGTTGTATATGTATGCAGGATCTATTAGTGATAGTGGAGTTTGGGCACAATGTGAGTTAGGATCGGCTCTGAAGAATCAAAATCTTAATTTGCCTCCTCCTAAGGAACTTCCTGGTACAAGAGTGAAAACTAATTTTTGTTTGATTGGTGATGAAATATTCCCATTGCTGCCGAATCTCATGAAACCGTATAGCAGAGCACAGTTACAAGACAGAGAGCGCATATTTAATTACAGACTTTCTCGACCTAGAAACACTATTGAAGATGCCTTTGGGATTTTAAATGCAAGATGGCGGATCTTATCTACTACAATCTGTGCTGATCCTAAAAATGTAGATTTTATGATTATGGCCATAGTTTGCTTGCACAATTTCATAATAAGTAAAGAAAATGAAATTGCACCTAATAGAAGAAGATATTGCCCTCCTAACTTTGTTGATAGAGAAATGGTGACAGGCCAAATTGTGGATGGGGCTTGGAGACTGGAGGCATCACAAAATGAATTATTTACAAATATCAGACGCTTAGGAAGCAACAATTATAGTAAAATTGCTGAGGCACAAAGGAATATTCTTCGTGATTATTTTATTTCAAATATGGAGGAAAGTCAAACTCCTTGGCAATATGAATATGTTTTTGGAACCGATAGAGTAAACCTCCCTACAACTAACTGATCCTGACTTCGATCATGGGAGGGTGTTCGACAAAATTATTTGATTTGATAATTTGGTTTGATTATTTTGTTTTTATTATTTGGTCCTGCTTTAACGTTTAAAATATTTTTTCATAAATTTTTTTAAATAGATCTAGTAAATTTATGATTTTTTTTATTTTAAAAAAGGCGTTTTAACCCCAAAACGCCTCATAGGATTTGCCAGTGCTCCCTACATAATTGATGTGTGAGAAATAATATTATATAATTAGATGAAAAATAAAGATCAAGATTAAGATAAAAAAATACATTTATTTAAAATAAAAACATGGAACATTTTGTCTGCAAACAATATTTGTAATTAATTATACCTTAAACTTATTCCTTAAACTTAAAATACCCAATCTATAACTATAATCCATATATATTATATCCATATCTGTTCTATTTCTCAATGTACTTTTGGAAAAGGTTTAAAATATCTTGAAAACACTTCATGAGGTTTTCCTCTTTCACTTTGTTTAGACTTGCTTTAACAAATGCAAGTAGGGCTTCTGCTGTTGGGCTTAATGCAAGGTCAGAGGATGATGGCTGTGATTGAGCAATAGGTTGAGCAATAGGTTGAGCAATAGGTGCTTTTGTTTTCGAATTAGCCAAGGACTTCAAAACACCAATTACATCTCCTATACCTTGCATTAAAGTTTCATCATTGTTCTTTTTTTTTTTTAGACAATTTATCAGAGAGAGGAATAACTTCAAAAGGATCAGATTCGGGGTCTGTTAAAAGAGTTGAAAATGTGTTAGAAAACCTAATCTTATCATGAAATAAAAACAAGATTTTCCATAGAAGTCACACAGAAACTGCCTTAGGGGATGTTTGTTATACTAACTTGTCCCTGTCCAGGAATCGTTTTCTAATTTACAGGACTGAGAACAAACATTCTCTGGAATAAACAGAATCTCATCTGGAACAATTGGTTCTTCAGGTGGCAAATTTTGGGAGGTGTTGATATTATTCTCACTCTCACAGACACTATCCTTAATGCATGGCACATTAAGCAATGGTACAGCGCTGTTTGTTGGAGGAGCCGAATTGAAGATTGGCTGGGCAGTAGAAGTCTTTGTTATAATCTTGCGTCTTTTTGGAATCTTGGGCTGCATAAAATTCTCTTCAATTTTCCTCACACCACTCGTCCTGGTTCTAAAATTACAATAAATAATAACAGTATATACTGCATAATAAAATAGTAAAAACAACTATACAAAACAAATTTTACTTTCTCGGTCGAATAACATCCCTTAAGAAAAGCATGTGTTCATAAACAGGCCAATCAGGTTTGAAAAGCTGATGGTTTCCACCTGCTCCTGATCTAGGCTCACTGTTGCAGACTTTTTTATGCAGTTTGCCAAAAGTTGTTCGCAGATTGTTGAATCTTTTTTTGGCTTCTTCTCCTGAATCAACATTATTGCATAAACAGTAAATACAATAAACAGATTGAGCAATGAATAGATTATAGTAAATATAAGCTACATACATACCAAATTACAATATAAATTACGTCTATATCAAACTTACCGCTCAGTTGATTTGTTAGACGACCACCTATTAAAATCCATTTCAAGTCTTTCATATTTCGGTTTTTGAATTGAGGATGGGTTTTATTCCACAAAAGTGGGTTTTCCTGCACGTATTTAATCAACTCGATTAGATCAGGAAGAATTTCCAAATCATCTTTGTCATCATCATTGACATCATCTTCAAAGACATCATCGCAGTCTTCATTATCGTTTTCCATTATAACTTTTTTTACACTTAAAAATAACACAAAAGGAGATAACGCAAAGTTTACACAAGATATTGCCAATATATCTATAAACACACTTCGCGCGTCGAGAAGGTTGACAGGTTTAGGTTACTGTGGTAACGCGTCGTAATCGTCAATTTCAAGTTGAGTCAACTCATACGATGAGCTTACGATAGCGGTAACGACGAGCGTTACGATCGTCGTAAGGAGCTTACGATAAACATTACGATAGATGTAGGCGCACCTTATGAAGCTGAGTCTAATCAACCAAATCTTAAAGAATTATATATGAAATAGGGGTAGAAAAGACTGAAGAATATAATATAATTAAAAAAAATTGCCAATAATTAATACTAAATTGTCAAAAAACATCAATTTGTGAAAAATCTCAATTATTGAGACTTGAGATGTAGCCCTTAAAGGTTAAAATTTTAAAAAAATCGCAATTTTTCTAATTTTATTATATTCTTCAGTCTTTTCTACCCCTATTTCATATATAATTGGTTAAGATTTGGTTGATCAGTTCTGGAGTTATAAAAATTTCAGTAAATTTGGCACAGACATACATACATACATACATACATACATACGGACATTTTTTAAAATTGCGATTTTTCGACGTTTTAGAACATTCTGAACACATTGGCGTCAAAAACTAAAAAATAATTTTTTCTTTGGTCTTTTCTACCCCTATTTCATATATTTTTCTTTAATATTTGGTTGATTAGACCTAGCTTTATATGCGATCAAAGGTCCATATACGAAGTTTATGAAAACAAAGCTTCCTCTATGAGGAAGCAAAAAAATGTAAGAAAAGACCCGAATTCAAAAGCGTATCAATGAATTCAGATCTATTGTCATCAAAGAGATTACACGCCCAAAAAATATGGTCCATATTAAACCAAAATCACTTTTACCAATCTTAAACCTTGATAAAAAGGATAAATTGCTTTCCTCGTAGATTGGAAATACTTGGAAAGCATCAATATTGGCTCGGGTAACTTTTATATGAATAATCTTTTCGTTCAACGCGTTTCTGTTAGAGAGACTATAAGAAGAGTGGAGCGGATAGTGTTCCCTACTTCTCTGATTCAGAGCATTAGTCTGATTGGCTCCGCCATTCGTACCCCAACTTCCGCCGAAGTGAGGGTAAGAAGCATGGTGGGGAGGGTACGTGGCTCTCGCGACGCACACAAGTGCGTGCCGTGTATGAGCAACGCACACCAAAGCAAAGACTACGTCCATGTATGTATGTACGCTTGACTGAGCACAACATGGCGGGCTTCCGGCCAATCCGCTCCACTCTTCTTATAGTCTCTTTAGTTTCTGTCAAGAGAAAGCGAAGATCGCGACCGATCGACTTCATATAGAGTCCCTCTAAAGCCTTGTGTCCACGATGCTAGAACTGCGTCCGAGATTCGGTAGAGCTCTAAAAAAGTAGGTATTCTCGTCCGCCATTTTGGATCCAATCATACTGTCGCGCGTTTAAGAACACACGTCTAACCAATTAAGAATCAATTAATACTTATTTTCAGTTTTACAGAATCGATATTTCAGCTTCATTTTTACATTAATCGCGAGACCGAAAAGCGTATTGACGCTTACGAAAAGGTTATGTTTTCACAGATGATTGGATCCAAATGGATCCAAAATGGCGAACGAGAATACTCACTTTTATAGAGCCTTAGTTTCGGTTTAAGCCAATGAAACTCCTACTTTTCTGTAAGAGCTGCAAGTTGATTGGCTTAAACCGAAACTCGGACGCAGTTCTAGCATCGTGGACACAAGGCTTAAGCCAATCAACTTGCAGCTCTTACAGAAAAGTAGCAGTTTTATTGGCTTAAACCGAAACTCGGACACAGTTCTAGCATCGTGGACACAAGGCTTAATCAGAGTCGCGACAAAACGACAGTTTGCAGCATCTTTAGGTCTGTTCTCTATTGCTGCACTGCTGAACTAGTGCGACTGGTGCAGTAGGTTAGAGTGAAAGAAAATATACTTGTCTCACTCTAACTTATTGCACTAGTTCAGAGTGCAGCAATAGAGAACAGACCTTTTGTGGCAAAATTCTGCGAGTGAGATAGAGAGACTCTAAGTGAGATAGAAATATACGCCAACAAACACATGACAGTGCTGCGTATCAGAGGAAGTGTCCGAACGAAATTATTATCGTAACGTGAACGTGTACGTGTATTAATTATTATCCGAAAACAATTGTGCAGAATGGGTGGGTGTGCTGCGCCTTTTTGCAATAATTCTGCCAAAAAAGGCTATATTATGGCTAGATTTCCTAGAGACCCCCGCAACGTCGGGCTTTATGGGAACAAAATGTTCAACGCAAAAATTGGACAGCAACGAATAATTCGTGTCTCTGCGAGGTTAAGTAATGGTTTTTTATTCTATTGCTATGCAATGCACATAAAATACGTATAAAAATTTTTATAAACTGCAATAGCAATACTGCAATTGTATTTTCTATTATACAGGTGCATTTTTCTCAAGAAATGTGGGAACAAAGAGGCAACGGGAAGCAAAAATTAAAACCAAGAGCGGTTCCAACAATTTTTGGATTTTTAAGTCTTAAGTTTAAGTCTTCCTTAAAAAGACTGTATAGGTTTGATTTCCAAAAAAAGAATCCAGATGTAATAAGCAGAAATGAACACGCTAAAGAAGAACAAGTGAGTATTGAAAGACGCATTAATATTATAAAAAGAGGCGAAAATATATGTATATACACTTACAAGTATTTTGTTAATTTCTTGTAGACGAGTATCAATAACGTGTTGCAGTCAAACCTTGCAGATTTGCAATGTAATATAATAAACACTGCGGAGTGTATTACAGTAAATGAACATGGTAAAGAAGAGCAAGTAAGTATTTATATAGATACATTAACCCTAATAAGTCACACCTCCGGAAAATCCCGTAATGGTCACACGGGGTGAAATACACCCCAGCCTGTTTGCACGTGTATAAAAAATTATAGGTGACCTTAAAAAAAAAAAAAAATATCCTGTTGTAGTTTGTCTTCCTTAAAAAGACTGTATAGGTTTGATTTCCAAAAAATTAATTTGACATATGTAAAAAAATTGTTGAAAAAAAAAGTCGGAAAAGTGACTTTTTTCACAAAAACTAATGTAACTTTTTCAATTTTTAAGATATCTTAATTTTTCAAACGGTTTTTTCATCCTCAGATGATGCACTTTTCACTGATTATTGCAGTTTATGCGGCCGTTCCGAAAAGTATATTTATTTTGAGGTATGAATGTGCGATTTTTTGCGGAATAGTGAAAACGACATTTTGATGGAAAAAATAGCAATATATTTATGAAAAATGGTTTAAAAAATATGAAAAAAATATATTTACGTTGCAAATTACATACTTTAAGTAAATAAAAAGGTTACAATTTTTTATTCGATGCCATAGGCACATTCAACGCATAAATATGCGCGATGCTTGTCGCACATCGGTCGAAGGCAAGTGGGACACATGGAGCCCGTCTTTTTATCAGTTCCTCTCGGGAAAATTTGACATCTTTTTTGCCTATCCAATTTTGGGCGGTTCTCTCCAAATGTAGGCCTGTCCTGGAAGTGCAGGATATTCGCAATACCGCATTTGATGTCCTTGCGAATTGTTGGTATTGTGTATCGTTCTTGCAGGTGTGCCTTGACCAAATGTAAATATATATATATATATATATATATATATATTTACATTTTTGGTCAAGGCACACCTTTTTTTTTTTTTTTTTTTTGTTTTTCGTAGGAAGAGTGAGAATGCCTCGCGCATCTCCCGGGCCCCGGCACCCGAGGTATGTGGGGCTTGCACCCACTAAAAACACTCTCCCTTAAACACACAGCACACTGGACAACAATTACGTCACGCGGGAGACTCGAGGTATTACATCACGAGACGCAACAGTCCTCACGCAGAGGCGACAGAAAACCGTAAACCAAAGACGAAGACCACACGGAGGATCTAAAAATGGGATGCTTCGAGTTCCCGAAGAAAGGCCTCCTAGTCGAAAGGCAGGGACACAAGTGCCGCCGTTCGACCACCTCGGGGGGCCCCCATGATAATGACCGCGGGCAGTCATATCATTGAGGGCTCTCTTCATTGGCTGCGGGAGCATTCCTAAGGGAACGTCCACATCCCAGGAAGCAAGACGCGCACGACCACAGGACATGCACGAACAAAGACGAACAGGAACCCTCTCTATCCGGATAGAGAGGTTCCACGCACGCATAACATACCACGAGCCCAAAACCACGAGCTCGTTAACATTTGGGGAATATCCACCACCACCACGAATATATACACGGACCCCATCCAGGATCCGCCTCCCTAGCCGATATTCGGCAAAGAAAAGGATCGATCACGCCCACGCCCCCCCCCCGGGGGCCCCTCCAGGAAAAAGCAAAACATAAAAGCTAATATTTCGAATAATTAAATAATTTACATACACACAAAGAAAGAAACACCATATGACCTGCACCTCTACAATAATAATTCCTTCCAATAACTAATTTCTCCGCGAGAACATATAAATTACAGAGAGGGGGAGGCGGGGGGGGGGCGCGAAAAAAGAAAGGCTCGGTGAGACCACCGCAGGCCGCGAGGAACCCCAGGAGGACGACCAACCGCACCCCGCAGCCACGAAGGGGCTACCGACAACCCATTGAGCGACAATGGGGCCGGAGCCTCCGAACACAGCGGTGAGCGGCGGGCCACGGCCGACCAACCCCCAGGGGAACCCCACAACCCACCACAGTGAAGACACCGAGGCAAGACAAACGGCGCAACGCACGCGCGCAACAACACAAGCGCGATGAAAACACAGAGCCACCCAGAAACCCCAGAAGAGACGACCAGCCGCCGACCGCCCCCGGGCCACCCACCCCCCAGGGATCCGGGATCATCGCAGACACGACGCACCGGACCCCAGGAGGAGAACCAGCCCGCCACCGGCCGGCGCCCGACCGCCCCCCCAAAGGATCAGAGCAGCCCCGCGAACGCTCGCCACAGACTCGCAAAACGCAATAGGCGCAAGAATTCGATAACGCAGTAAAACAATAAACGTAATAATCGCAGTAAGCAAAGTAAACGCAGTAAAATATAAGCGCGATGGACGCAACTAACACACAACGCAAGGCTGTCACGCATCAGCCACCGCCGCACTCCCATCAACGCTAGCAGAGACCATGAGGCTCTGTTGTCTCATACGTTCGTCACTTTCCTTTCGCTGTAACACTCTTTCGGCAAAAACCGAGAAGGCGTTCCATGCCTCCCTCGAAGAACACATAGCCCCGACGACCGCCGCCAGGGAGAGATTCTGTCCGATGACTGCAGTCAATTCTCCCCGCTCGAGACTCCAAAAATTGCAGATGGCCAAGGTATGCTCCGGTGTATCCTCCTCCGCGTTGCAGTAACGGCACAAAGGCGTCTCCTCCTTTCTGATTTTAAACAAGAAGGCCCCAAAACAGCCGTGGCCTGTCAAGAACTGCGTAATTCTAAAGGTCAAAAAACCAGATCCACGGTCGAGCCAGGCCTCAAAATTCGGAATAATCGCCTCCCTTGTCCTCTTGCCGGCGAGATACGGTTGACGAATATGGTCGCCCCACTGCTGCCGCAGAGTCAACCACTCCTCCGAACGCACTGCGGCGGATGAATCGGAATTGTAGTTGCCCGTTTCTTTCATATCTCTTAAACGAAGATAGGCCCGTCTGAGATATTCCACGTAGAGATGCATAGGCGGGACCCGTGCCAATAATGTTGAGGCCTCGTACGACACCGTGCGATACGCCATTGTCGTACGGAGTGCTGTCAACCGAAGAGCCCGGCGCAGTATGCGTTGTTTATTCTCGGAATTGAAAAACTCCACGCTCCATATGGGTGCTGCGTACAGGGCTATGGAAGTGATCACCGAGTAGTACAGCCTACGTTTGTTTTCGACCGGCCCTCTGAGATTCGGTAGTATTCCGCACAGTGCTCTGCCAACCTTCGTAATTTTGTCCGAGACGTAGTGTATGTGACTATTGAATGACCAGTTCCTGTCTATATACACGCCCAGATATTTCATTTTGCTCGAAATTTTGATTTCAGTTTCCTCGAAAACGAAACATGAGTTACGGGGACAATGCCCGAAAAAGACAGCCTCGGATTTAGGCCAAGAGATTGTTAGTCCGAGATCCCTGATATTTATTAGAATTCTTTCCAAGGACTCTGACATAAGTTCACACGCGGCGTCAAAATTCTCTTCCACCACTACTAAGAGCGTGTCGTCGGCGTAACAAATTGTATGACAGTCTTTAGAAAGCCTCGTGCGAAGTACCTGATCAAAAGCAATGTTCCATAGAAGGGGGCCCAGGACCGAGCCCTGCGGAACCCCCCTATTTACACGTCTCGTACGGCGAGTGCCATCCGGCGTAACGTACCTAACTCTACGGTCCTTGAGATAATTCTCGACTATGCGGCGCAAATAGAGAGGAAAACGCTTTGTACGAAGGGCCTTTCTAATACTGGGAAGTCTCACCGAATTAAATGCGTTTTCTATGTCGAGTGACAAGGCCAACGCCACCTTGCCATCAGCACGAGCCTCGGTTACTATTTTCTTAACTAGAAAAAGAGCGTCCGTTGTTGAACGCATTTTCCTGAAACCAAACTGGTTGTCCGACAGATTTCGTGTAGGATTTTCTTCCATGTGTGCGACCAGTCGGTTTGCAATGACACGCTCAAACGTCTTCCCTACTTCGTTCAACAGGCAGATTGGCCGGGCCTTCGGTATTTCGCCCGGAGCAGGAGCTCCCCCTTTCGGAATTAACACTAAATCGGCAACTTTCCATTTAGGTGGAAAGACTCCGTGCTGCATGTAAATGTTAAAGCATTGCGTTAGTCGGTGTATCATGTTAGAAGGGAGCTTTTTTAGCGCGACCGCTTTGAACCCGTCTGGCCCGGGTGCCGTATTTCCATTCTTCTTGGCGGAAATGGCCGTGGAGACTTCTTCGGCGGTGATTGGAATCCTTCCCTCCTCACAGTCACCCAAGTTTACTGGAACTAGCTCTCTGCCAGGAGGAAATAACTTATCCAAAAGGCGATTCAGGACGCTCGGTTCTAAGGTGACACTAAGTCCAGGAGTAGGTTTCCTCAGTTTACCCAAGACCAGTTTGTAGGGAAGACCCCATGGATCCTCGTCCAGCGTGGACACAAGCTCTTGCCATGCGCCAGACTTGGCTCTGCGGATCTCAAACTTCAACTCGTGACTCGCCGAAAGATAGGCCACTCTTTTAGCCCTCTCAATTTCCGGTTGATCCCTACCTCGACCACGAGTCCAGGCTCTCCTGGCTGATATGGCCATGGTTCTTAATCGCGCGATGTTGTCATTCCACCAGTATGCCCCAACTGTCCTACGGGCACGCAGGCGAGGAACGGCAGCGCTACAGGCATTTGCGACACAGTTGTGGATCCAACGATCGGGTTTAGCGTTCACCATAAATTCCGGATCCCCAGGGGTAACCGCACAGGTCCATTCAATGGCCTCCTGGTACATCTCGATGTCCATTTTCTTAAAATTCCATCTGGCAGGGGTAGGCTGTATCGGGCGCCGCACAGATGAGTCAGAGATTTGAAAGGATATATACATATGATCGGACATGGATTCCATATCTTCATGAATCAACCAGTCATGAATCCTACCCGATAGCCCCGGGGAGGCCCAGGTAAGATCTATTATCGAACTCCCTTGATGGCTCACAAAGGTAGGCCGGCTACCCAAGTTTATTAATCGCAGATCCAACTGTGCAGCCAATTCTTCCAGAAGTTCTCCCTTGAAATCCAGAAAATTAGAGCCCCAGAGATGCGCATGGGCATTAAAATCACCACAGATCAAGATGTTATTGTTGTGCGCAACGCTCGAACACATGTTGGTCAACTCCTCGATGAAATCCGAATAGCCATGAAAATCAATGTTCGGTGATACGTAAGTAGATAAAATAAAAATATCCCCGAACCTGACTAAAACAGAGTTTCTTCCCTGAGCCATGAGAACCGTAGGATAAGCGGCAACTCCTGTATTAACATATATGGCCGCTAATTTGTTGTGACTATAATACCATAATTGATAAGGGCTGGACGCATGGGCGGGTTCTGACACCATGCAAATTGCAGCCCCCATTTCCGCCGAATGGTGCACAAGAAGGTCCTGGGCCTCCTTGTTCCTATTTAAATTTATTTGAAGACAAAGAGACATTACTGTGATCTTTGTCCTCTAGCTGCATCGTCCTTCCTTGATCTCAGGGAAGGATCCCCATCGTGACATCCATTGGTCGAACCAAGTCGGTGGTTACTTGGTCTTCCTCTATCCTTGCAAATCACGCAACAAACGTCAGCCTTACAGGCACCTATCTGGTGTTCCCTCGCTCCACACCTGAAACACGCGCCAGTCCGATCCTCTGGATAGTTGCAAGTGCTGCGGACGTGTCGGTCAAGGCACACCTGCAAGAACGATACACAATATATATATATAATAATATATATATATATATATTATTATATTATATTACATATATATTATATATATAATATATATATTGCTCGGACACGTGGTCTTCGGCTCCATCAGTGTCATCGCCGCCAAGAATTGGCTGTTCTTCGCACTCCTCAAGCAATTCCTCGCAAATTGTACGGGAGCGCAAGTTATAAGCCATCTACTTTTCATGAATAATTACACAGTAAAATTTTTTAAAAAATTCTAAGCAACGAAAAACACAACTGTGTACTTGCCTCTTCACTTTGGAATAACGAGAAACGAAAAAAAAAATATTCCAAAAACTCAAATTATTACGTAAAGGTCACACTGGGTGAAATACATCCCACAATTCCGAGACGCCCACTTTGAACGGCTGCCGAGAGAGAACTAACGAGCCGAAAAATATACCACCGACGGGGATCGATACTTGAAGGTCCCAACTACCTGTACATGGCGGCACAAGGCCCATTTCCATTGATTTACTGGGTCGTTTTCGAAGTCCAAAAATGGCTGGGGTGGATTTCACCCCGTGTGACTTATTAGGGTTAATATATTGTAAAGAGGTAAAAATATATATACACTTATTTACATATTACTTATTTATACGTATTTTGTCAATTTCTTGCAGACAAGTATCAATAACGTGTTGTCAAACATTGAAGATTTGCAATGTGATACAATGAAGAACATCGAGGAGTGTATTACAGTAAATGACATTCCAGAATGTAATACAGAGAGTGACATTATAGATGCTGTACAGTCTAATATAGAAAATAACACGGCGGAATATATGACAGTATTGACGACATCTACCTCTGATACATGTCTTTCTGAATCTGCAAAACCAAAGGAACAAACAGAAAAATGTGAAGAAGTAATAATTAAAAAACAAAAGCTGCATATGATAAGAATGCAAAGAAAAATGAAAGCGATGAATAAGACAATACACTCACTACGTGAAAAAATAAATAATGGTAAATACAAGAAGGCTTTACGTAAAATATTTAACGAAGATCAAATAGCAGCATTATGTACAAAAAACCAAAGAAGTAGTAATTGGTCTTATAAAACTGTACAGCGTGCTCTACAATTAAAGCTCGTCTGTGGAACAAATGGTTATGAAGAAGTTCTTCGTCAATTAGGTATGCCGTTTCCCTGTTTACGAACAATACAAAGACGATTAGAAGATTTCAAATTTGAGCCTGGTATTTCGGAGAAGATGTTTGACTTCTTAAAATATAAGAAGTCTTTCTTTCGTAAAGATACTTGTTAAGGGCAGGTGACTACGAATCAATTACACAAAGGATGTACGAGAAAAGCACAAAAGTTTTAATTAGAGAAAAGGCCACAATACAACGTCGAATCGTTCGAATGTAAGAGAGAGCAGTGTGAAAGTGAAAGGGAATGGTGCCAACTGTTAAACTGTAAATTTGTGGCGTTGGCGACTTGCTTAGAAAGATTGTGATTGGTCGGCAAAGACAATAATCCCTAACACTCCCGCTTTGGCTTTGCCGCTGCTATTCCCGTCTTATCTCTTCTTCTTCTCCAAGAGGATGTTTGGCATGGACTCCCAGCGCCTCCCGAAGGTGTTGATACTGCTGTCGTGGAAGTGACTTGGTCAAGATATCAGCGTGCTGCTCCTTTGATGCGACATACTCCAATGAGTACTGTTTTTCTTCATATCGTTCCCGCACGTAATGGAATCGAACGTCGATATGTTTGACCCTCTTATGGAATACGGGATTCTTGATGAGACTTATGGCGCTCTGGTTGTCCATGATTAATGTTGTTGGAACGTCCTTGACATTCAGAAGCTCTTTGACGAGGCTTTTCATCCACATAATCTCCTTCGCAGTCTGACATGCCGCCATATACTCCGCGTCTGTAGTGGATAGCGCGACGACCTGCTGCCTCTTTGAGTTCCATGAGATCGTGTTTGATGCGAATTTTAGAATGTACCCCGTCGTTGATCTCCGTGTTTCTAAGCTTCCAGCGTAGTCTGCGTCGCTGTACGCTAGTAATTCTTTCTTCTGTCCGCATTTGAATTGAAGTCCGTAATTCGTTGTACCTTTCAGATACTTCAAAATCCTTTTGACAGCTTTCCAATGTATCGTTAAAGGCTTCTCCAAGTATCGGCTGACTTGATTCACCGCGTATGCAATGTCTGGCCTTGTTGCCACTGCCAAATACATGAGGCTTCCCACTGCTTCACGATACGGTGCTGTTGTGACATCATTTTGGTCTCCCGCTTGCGCCGGTGAGTATAGTTCTTGGTGTGGATCTGCTGGGATCGCTACTGGATTTGCGTCTTCCATTCTGAATCGTTCTAGTATCCTTTTTGCATATGTTTCCTGATGTAGAAAGATTGATCCGTCGATTCCTCGCTCGATATGCATGCCCAAAAAAAGATTTGCCTCGTTGTACGTTATTTCGAACTCCTTTTTAAGCTCGCTAAGAAGTTTGTCGATTAAAGATTCATCCCTCGCTGCAATCAGTCCGTCATCTATGTAGATTGCCAAAATCAGATTTTGGTCCTGGCTCGTGAATACACACGGGTCTGCGCTTGTTGCCTTCAACTTGTACTTTTTCAAAAATTTAGTAAAGCGCTTGTTCCAATTGCGTGAAGCCTGCTTCAATCCGTACAAACTACGTTTCAGCCTGCAGACTCTTCCACTTCCGTCGTTGTATCCTTCCGGTTGCTCCATGTAAATTATTTCCTCGATGTCACCATAAAGGAAGGCAGTTTTTACGTCAAATTGTTTTAACTGCATGTTCTCGGACGAAGCCACGGCAAGGATGGCTCGGATCGAATCGAATCGAACGGGGCTGAAGGTTTCTTGGTAGTCGATTCCCTCCCGCTGCTTGAATCCACGCGCGACTAGTCTCGCTTTGTATCGTCGGACGTCGCCGTTGGCATCCTTCTTTAGCTTGTACGTCCATTTGCAATCTATGACTCTTGAATCCTTTGGCGCTTCTACAAGTTCCCACACTTGGTTCTTCGTCAGCGATTCGATCTCTTCGTTCATTGCTGCCCGCCATTTCGCTGCTTCTTTGCTCCTGATAGCTTCTTGATAAGAGAGAGGTTCTTGGCTCGTGGCTAGGAAAGGACTGTTCACGTTGGCAAGTTGATATCTTGTTGGTGCTTTCAAAGTCGTTCTGTCTCTGAGTTGATATGCTCTGTCCGATGGTCGATCTTGATCGTTGTCGGGGTTTACTTCTCCCACTGCGTCCTCAAATTCGACAAGCTTGACATCCGATTCAGATGCATCTTCATTCCTTTGTATCTCAGGTTCCAATTCCTCATCGCTTACCGTTGATTTAGTTTCGGAGTCGGAATCCTCATTTTCGTTCAGATTTCGTTTTTCGTTGAACCATATCTCGTCATCTTCACGTTTTCCAGGTGCAACAGCCCGATTAATTCTTCCTGAGAAAGCAACATCCCTTACCGTCTCGATTTTGTTGTTGTCAGGAAACCATACGCGAAATCCTTTAGTCTCGTCGCCATAACCAACAAAGTATCCCTTTTTCGCTTTAGCATCCAATGCTCGACGTTTCTCTTTCGGTACGTGGACGTAGACCTCTTCACCAAAAACATGTAGATGTTTTATTTCCGGTTTCCGTTGAAACCAGAGTTCCCATGGCGTGGCTCCTTTGACGCTGCTCGTCCCTGTGCGATTCATTACGCTGACAGCTGTGTTTATAGCTTCCGCCCAAAATATTGCACTAAACCCACCGTCAAGCATAAGTGTGCGCCCTGCTTCCTTCAGGGTGCGATTGTCTCTCTCCGCAGAACCGTTTTGTTCGGGAGTGTATTTCACCGTCCGCTGATGCCTTATCCCGAGCTTATCTGTTATTGCTTTCATCTCGCTGTTGACGAATTCAAGGCCATTGTCCGTTCGAAGAATCCGTACTCCTCTTGGGCAGTGTTTCTCAGCCATTCTCAAAAACTTTTCCACACAGCTCGCCGTCTCTGCCTTGCTTTCGATGAAATGAACCACTCTAAAGTGCGAGTAGTCGTCCTTTAGCAGAAGATAATATCTCGAACCTCCAAGGGATTTAGTAGGCATGGGACCACAGAGGTCCGCATGTATTATCTCACCAATGCTTGCTGTTGTCGTGTCACTTTCTGGAAAGCTGAGTCGGTGCATCTTTCCTACGGTGCACGCTTCACAAAAGGGATCCATTTTATCTTTAAGTGGTATTTGGAATCTGTTGAGGATCTGTCTTATGTGCCTATAGTTTTGATGGGCTAGTCTCTGATGCCAATCCTTAAGCAAAACTATTGAGGTTACATGAGCTTGTTGTGTTTCCTGTCTTGATTGCTTCGGCTCAGCTTTCTCGAATTGCATGATGTACAGTTTCCCTCTGCGCAAGCCCCTGACGACGACTTTCCCATTTTTAGTCAACTCACACGTAGAAACCGTAGACTGCATCTTAAGGCCTTTATCCAATGCGGCTCCTAATGAGAACAGGTTATATTTCAATTTTGGCACGTACAGCACATCGACCAGATGATTTTCGTTCCAGTTCTCTCCGTCGAACATGGTGATGTTGATACTTCCCCTTCCGTGAGCCTCAATGCAGCCACCGTCGCCAATGTGCACAGAAGAAGGACAATCAAAATCTTCGTACATAGTGTACCAATCTCTTCGGCTCGTCATATGGTCGCTGGCTCCAGAGTCCAATATCCAATCTGCAACTTTTACATTTTGTGTGATTTCTGATGAAAGGGCATCACATACTAACCCTTCGCCGTGCAGTTTATCCTTCGATGTGTTGTCGTCCTTCTTCGGGTCCTTCTTCGGGTCCTTCTTCGGCCTTTGTTCGTCGTCGCCTTTTCTCTGCGAGCACTCTCTGGCCCAATGCCCGGGTTCTCCACACACGTAACATTTTCCGGGTTTTGACGTGTTTCTCGGCTTGCCACCTCTGCCTCGCCTTGATTTCCCTAGCTGCGCATTTGATGAGAGAGCGTTTCCGTTTTTATCCTCTCGTGACGTATGTCTCGACTCTTCGGTTATGAGCCTCGCTTTAAGGTTCTCCAAGGTGCGTTCTTCCGCTGACGTTGATTCCCACGCGCTGACAAAGTGTCCATAACCTGCGGGTAAGGTCATGAGGATTTTAGTAATAATCATTGAGTCTGCGATTTGCTCACCCATCAGTTTCAATCTGTGCGCTATGTCCTCTAGTTTGGCGATGTGCTTAGCGATGTCGTCCGAGTTCTTCTTAGATGCGTTGTACCACTCTCGTTGAAGCATGTGCACGCTTGCTTCTGACTTCTGTTCGTAGATCGAGGTTAGTTTCAGCCACATTTCAGCTGCCGTCGTGCAGTTAATTATGTGAAGCGTTGGTTGGTCTCCTACCGTCGTCACAATCACCTTTTGAGCTATTGCGTCGGTTTTGATCCATGCTGCGAGATTCCTCGTATATGCTGCACGCGTTGCGACATCCGCTGTGTCGCCCGGGTCTACCGGCTTTGCCTCTGTTCCAAGCGCGACGTCCAATGCTCCATGTGAATTGAGGATCACTCTGATCTGGAACTTCCAGACACCCCAATTCTCGATATTTTTGAGTTTAGCTACTCTCAGAAGTTCGCTTTCCATTTTGGTCGGTTATTATGTTTCACTGTTGCACGAAGGCGGGAAAATAACCTCAAAAAAAAGGTCGGCTCGGTTTATTCTCACTTCGATGATCCGCCTTCTCTTTAAAAATATCTCTCGTATGATTCGCCTGGGCCCATAACCTGTTAAGGGCAGGTGACTATGAATCAATTACACAAAGGATGTACGAGAAAAGCACAAAAGTTTTAATTAGAGAAAAGGCCACAATACAACGTCGAATCGTTCGAATGTAAGAGAGAGCAGTGTGAAAGTGAAAGGGAATGGTGCCAACTGTTAAACTGTAAATTTGTGGCGTTGGCGACTTGCTTAGAAAGATTGTGATTGGTCGGCAAAGACAATAATCCCTAACAATACTGATGTAGAATGCGGACTAGTATTCGATGAAATGGCTATCACACCGCGAAAAAGCTATGATCCCTCCACGGGAGCAATTGTAGGAGATGTAACATTTCCAAATAAAACAGGTATTGCTACGCATTCCTTAGTTTTCATGCTTGTTGGTATATTGTTAATCGTTGGAAACATGTAGTAGAATATCATTATACAGGTAACAGTTTTAACAGTAAATCAGCCAAAGAAATAATATTTCAGATAATACATAAAGCAGGAGCAATAGGATTTCACGTAAATTTCATAACATCAGACATGGGTCCTGGAAACACAGGAATTTGGAAACTGTTAGGTATTACCACGGGAAGATATAGTAATACAGTAAATTGTATCATACATTTTTGCGATATAAATAGATATTTATATGTTATTGCCGACCCACCTCATCTCCTCAAAAATCTGAAACAAGCTTTAATTAGTAATAAAGTGATACCCCTTTCTGAAAATACCGTACAGAAATATAATTTACCGTCAAACAAAGTATACTTAAAACACTTCGAGGAACTGCTAACTCTTCAAGAAAATTCGGAACTATTATTAACGCCTAGATTTAGATTCGCTGATATCAATTGTAAGGACAATTTCATTAAAATGAGAGTAAACAAAGATAAAAATTTTTTCTCGAACGATGTTGGCAGTTCATTTCAGTTAGTAGCGCGTGAACACAATAATCTCGATTTCTTAACTGCTGCATATTTTGTCAAATTTGTATATAAGTGGTTTAATCTGGTAACATCAAGAACTTGGACACTAGCGTTTGGTAAAAAAATAGAAAACGAATATGAGATACTGAGATTATCGAATTTTTACAAGAAGTTATTGATATATTTACAGTTAGAAATAGGAAATGGTGAATTTAAACCTGTGCAGAGAGGCTTTATTATAACTACTACATCTATAATTCAATTAAGTGACTATCTCCTTACACACAGAAACGTGCAATTTGTTTTAACTTCTCGATTCACTCAAGATTCCATAGAAAATCTGTTTTCACAAATCAGAATGAGACATCCCGTACCGTATTCATTAGAATTTATGCAAGACTTAAGACTTGTTTCCGTTGCCATATACATGAAAACAATTAATATAGTAGTAGTTATGATAATGATGAGGAAAATTATTTAGATGGATTTCTGGAGTACTTAAATAAAGACAAGAATACAAAGAAACAAGATGTATGTATTGCGGAAAATAATAATAATATATTAAATATAAGTACACTTCCCCCTTTCCGTCCTTACGTAATACAACTGTCTAATTTTGAATTAAATTCGTTGTATAATATTGCTGGATATCTTATTAACTCAATTAACCGACTGTGTAAAATTTGTAACAAGTGTTTGCTATCTGTAGGGTCTAAGAGAATATTATCTTATCATTTTACAAGATTAGTACGATTGAAAGCTTACACTGAGAATTCTTTATATTTCGTTAACAGACCTACATTCAGATTTTTTATACAATTAGAACAGATGTTCAGCCTTTATTCAAAATATTTTGTGGATATAGGAAATGCCAATATAAAAACATTTCTTATATCTAAATTTAGTGAGATCTCTGTCGAGCTGTATCAGCTACGACCGGATCTTCCGAAGATGGCAGTTCAGGCCAACATGCTGATTATGAATATTATGATAGAGAAGTAAGTTTCATTTTCAAGTTAGGGCTATGGCACACAAAAAAACTTAAGCAGTAAAACTTGAACAGTAAGCGAATCAGCCAATCACAGTCAAGACCTTAAGGCATAAACGTAAGCGCTAGCGAATCTATAGTTGATTTCCTTACTGCTTAGGTCTTACTGCTTAAGTTTTTACTCTGATTTTAGTATGTCAATCAATTATCCAGTTTAAATATTTACCATCTTTATTGAAACTATGTTTGAATACTATATTCTTTTAATTTAACAAACAAATTAACTTTACAGAATTAGTAGGCCAAACGTGAAACGTTTATGCAGCGTCTGCTTTATTTGGCTTCCAACAAGATGATATTCACTTCAAACTGTATTCAAAGAGATTAAGAGAAGAGGTTGCAAGTATCTTGTCACATGAAGATGTAACTTACGACGAAAAGTTTTCTGTCGTGGAGAATATTATCTCTAGACCAAATAAAGATCATCCAGCTAGCAATCAAGGTAAAAGAATCGACACATAATTTTAATTCTTGATCTTTTATTAAATATCTTATTCGAACATTTATATTAGAAATGCAACAAAGTTTAAGTTTGCTTAAAATATATTTTAGATTGAAGTTATGGCTAAGACCAATGGTCGTGAGAAAGATGTTGAGAAACCTATTTATAAAGGGATATTATTATTCTGGAGCATAACACAGACTAAATCAAATATACAGAATTCCATAAGATTGCCCCTTTTGCTATGTCGTGGCACTCGCAGCTGTATGGACGCAGTGCACGCTATCATATATTGGTCGTATGTTTGATTGCTTGGTAATTGCACTACCAGCTAACGAGGACGACTTAAGCTGATTCCAATTATAATTATGGCAACTGATAAAGATGACCAACCGATACTTTCTGGTGAAATTCAAATGGAATACACAGTGCCAGAATTACCAGTTACAGATACCATTACAGTTAAATTTCACACTCCAGACCTGAGAAAGATATTATCAGCGTACGAATGTTAACGTTTAGAATTATACAAAAATATCCAGTATTGTTTGTAGCACATATTTTATACCGCTATTTATTAATTTGCAGCATTATCGAAAATCGAGATGACAGAGTTAACATATCTCTTGATTATGAACACAGAAATGTTTTATGAAGTCTTGCGCAAGCAAATGTTAATGCTAGGAGGTTTGCAGTTAGGATTATGTACGCTGCATAGGATTAATCTACCTGGAATAACAATAACGGAGAATAAAGTGAGTTTTTACATTATCTTTATTTTTTCTTATTTTACATCGAAATCGTCTTAGAATCTTATAGTTGATAACACGTTCGTATAGTCCGTAATGTCGTTTTTTATTTTTAGATGAAAATAATAAACATAGAAATTATGAATAATATATTGTTTAGTGACAAGGCTCTTGATATATTTCATACAGTGCATATTGATATATAAATCTTTTCTTATTTTAATGTCTTGTGATATGAATAACACATGGTTTAGATACAGTAACAGTATGATTGTTGCAATGACTATTTACATTGCGTGTCATTATTATAAAAGAAACAGGATGATCTATTTTTTATTTATATATATTAATTTATGCAAAAAAACTACACATGCATACATATACTGTATCTTCGTCAATAAAAAAAAAATATATATATATACTTAAATTCTACGGATTCTACGTCATTATATAAAATAAACGAGTCTTTAATTTACACCTTCAGCACCTTCAATTTCCATCTGTAAAATTAGAAAAAGAGTATATTTAGTGAAAAACCGACACATACACAAAGTTGATATTCATTATATAATTATATAGAAACTTACAGAACAATCGGTAACAATGTTGTCCTTTGTCGTATCCTGATTTTTCTTGGCCTTTACTTTTTGTATGTGATGTTCAAAATTTATATAATAATCTGGTTTTTTGTCAAGTGGTAAGGGTACAAATATTCCAAGTACTTCAGGTAACATATAAGGTTTTAACCACGTTACAAGTGGGGTAGATCCAAAAGTATATAGTGCTTTGTTATGATAAAATAGAAACCCATCCAAAGGATGTAGTTCATCCTTAAGATTCATTAAAGCTGAATTGAGGTCTTTCTTGCATTCGATATTTGGCAGAGTTAAAATGGGATATCTATTTGTATCAGTGTTACATTGTTTTAATTCTGGTGTATCCTCAAATTTGCTCTTGATCCAGAATAACCTGAACTCAGCCTAAAATAATATATCGTGTATGTGTGTGTAAATACAGATAAATAAATTTTTTTCTTTATTGCTTATACATTAGTGGAATTTGTATCAATTACTTTATGAATGTAGATTAATGTAACAATTTAGCAATATATATTACATCGCAATTCGTGAATGGCAATAGACTCCAAAACACCACGTCTAATATATAAAAGAGTTTTCGATCCTTTATCCATATACACAATCTACAGCAGCACATTGATGTGGTTCACTATCAGGATTTCCACCTGGAAGTGCTGAAGGAAAGACACCATAAAGTTTGCCTTTTCTATAATATGATCTTGTTTCACCCTGATTAAAAATTGTTAATTATTATTTAATGGATTTTTAATTTAAATATTAATTTTAAATATATCAAATAAATATTAGCAGAGACAAATTCATACCCAGCCTGAGATCAGTCTAACTCGATTTCCTGTTGGACATGGAACCATAACCCAGTTTTCATTGAAATTTTGCGGCACATCTAGCATCCATTCTGACAGCATCATTCGACTAACTTTAGGCCCGTTTTTGTAAACCCTATATTACCACGAATGGTTCTCCTCTCCTATATTCTCGTTTTTTGATTTAGAATACTCTTTCACTATACCACGTGCAGCATTAACTGTTTCATCCCTATGTCTGTAAGAGTCATAAAATAGCATGTTATATTTGTGTAAAATAATAGAATAAAAAAAGGATAAAAAGGAAATTTAAAATGTCAGAAATATGATGGTGGAAGAAGCCAAATGGAAAATTAAATATAGTTGTTACAGCATGTATAAAGTAATTTACAGCAATGACGGTTAAAAGCACAAATTTGAACGTTTGACTTCAATAGCTAAGAAAACAAAAATTAAATCAATATCACTTACTTTCATTTATCTTCATCTTATTATTATGAAGTGTTTTTAATATCCTCGTTAAGTAACATTTTTTATTAACACTTATTAATGATTCTTTTTTAAACGTATACAGAATAATTATTTAATATTGTATATATCTCATCGCAAGTTATTAATTCTTTTCTATGGATTTCTATATTGCATATATCTATTATAGTTTCTTTGTAAGGTACATTTAACAATAAAATATTTCTTTATGTGATCTGTTATACATACTTCTTCTGATGTTCCAATAACTATTTGCGACTTTCTTCTTGAGGTGTACTGTCATCAGTTTTTAACTTAACATTATCTTTACTTATGCGGTTTTTGTAAAATTGCCTACGGACAGCTTCCCTTGCATCACAATCGTTTTTGTTTTCGCTACTGTTGCCCATATCATCGTTTGGTAATTCCGCAATTTCCACTAATTCCACTATATTTATTAAATACCTGAAAGAAAACAATAGCTTCTTGTTTTGACAGTTGATGTAAACATTGCCTTTTTTCTTACCTGTATAACAAGAGATGAGGTAACATGCGAAATCGAAATATATACGCAAGCCGTCCGCGACTTCTCTGCATATATTTACTTCGTTTAGTGTTTTCTCTATCGCATTATTCACTTTATTCCGTTAAGGTTTCTCTGAAATATTTGTAAACTGCGTCGTAGTGAAATGCTGTACCAAGGATTCTAGAATATTTATCACAGTAGGTTACGCCGAAAGTACAAGCTGAAATAAATATCAGTAATATATTTGCATGATATTTGTTTTCAGGGAAAGATTAGTTTTTAATATAAATCACAATCCTTTGTATAATTTTAATTTAAATATAAAAATTAAATAAAATGCAAACAGCAGGAATAGTTCTCAGTTGTTGAAAAATGTATCTGGCACCAATGCTTTATAGCTTATATCTGTAATATATATTAACTCAAAAATTAATTACTAGCTTACCTTATTTTTATTACTTATTAGGTCATAATCCTGCTCTAGAATCCGTTTTAATGTGCTATCTATATCAAGATCATCGCCTGGTTTCATACTAGCTCCAGATTGGCTACCACCGCCCGCTGTGTTCATCGTCACTCGTTTCACCCATGTAATCAGAACTACTCTTTGTATCCTCTTCTATGTTTACGTCCTATAAATTACAAATGTAATTCTTATAAACTTTTCTTACTTTCGCAGTCCTCAATCTGCAATATCATACGGATAAATTAAATCATGCGTTAAATTAATCCTTTCATAGCGCGGCAACGTTAAGAAAATTACGCCCTCACAACACAATAGTCAATCAGCGTTACACATATTTTTCAAGTTATTGCTACTATCTCTTTCTGTTATTGGATTATAAAAGTTCTGAAACATCCAAAATCAAATTTGTAACTTGAAAATAAAACTTACTTCTGTATCATAATCAGTGTGTTGGCCTGAACTGACATCTTCGGAAGATCCGGTCGTAGCTGATGCAGCTCGACAGCTACCGCTTCTCGCTCTACGACAAGGTTCTTGATGCTGTTTCGGTTAAGCGCTTTGACATCTTATGGCTTCTCTTCTTGCGTTTGCGGCGATATAAATAAGCACCCCTGTTTCATTAGAAAAAAAATAGTATACCAATTCGTAATGAATCATTAAATTTGTATAATATTAGTTTCAAGAATACGTACAGCTGAAGCTGCGCTTTTTGTGCTAGATCTCGTTGAAGTTGACAATTCTCTTCTGTATCTTTGAGCACATATTCCTCTGTTACGCAACGGTCCCAAGACAGATTCCAACCCTTACACAATGATAAAATATATTTGGTAATACTTAAGGAGAGCTCACTCCTCACCGATTTCGCTGAATTTAGGCTTAATCGACGCGTTTTTGCACAAAACAAACGAATCTGGCAGAAAAAAGCCCCGCTCTGCCCCGCGAAGCGAGATATTAATACTGTTAAATTTGACGACTATCAGGTTTATGAAACCTGTCATACCGACGAGATGTAGCGACTATTTAGAGGTCCTCTAGTTAGAGATTGGACACCGTGTAGACAACTTTTGATTGGTTCTTTGATCCGCCACATTGTTCAGGACAACTACGAGGGAAATTTAAGTTTTACTTGGTAAATATTCATAAATATACTTAAATAATAAATTAATTTTGTTAAAATTATAAACTATTAAATCAAAACATTACAATTATAATTATTTAACAAAATATTTATATCAACTTTATGCTAAAGCCTTGTGTCCACGATCCAAAAACTTGGTCCGAGATCTCGAACGGAGAAAGAATGGACCAATCGCATTGGTCAATTGGCCGAATTGTTTAAGTCCGATCTAGAGATCCTCTAGTTAGAGATTGGACACCGTCCCCGTCCGCCATAATGTTCAGGACACCTACATGGCGCGCTTTTAAAAACATGTTCAAATCAATTTAGTATTTATGTAGTTTAAACACACAAAAAATAAATTTAATTAAGAACTTTTATATGATTATGTTAATAGTTTAAAAAAAATCTGATTTTTACAAAAATTTAAAAATAAACATGTTATAATTATGTGTTCAAACACTAGCGCGGAATATATACAACCACTATCAAAATTCTCTATCTTCCAATTTATATTTTAAATTGCAAGAATTTAATAAATAATAATATTATTTTTGCATCCGACGTAAAAACAAAATAAGCAATTTGTATGCATAATTCTAATAAATAAATAAATATCTAAAATTAATAAAAAGTTTTATTTAATACAAGTATGCATAGCTTACCTATACACTTTTACTTGCAAAAGTATTGTTTACATTTTTATCAGGTGATATGTTACAGACATTTGTTTTAACCTTACTCCAATAAAATACTGTATAATTTTTTGTTTTAAAGAATGACAATTTGGTATATCCCATACAGCACATGATATCATTCGAATATTCTGTACTCGTACTGTGAATATATGTACCGTATATAATATACTTCAAACATTTCTATAACATTTCTAGTAGTATATTATTTCTCATAAGTTCTTAGGAAGTACTTGTAACATCTGTCAGTAGTATATTATTTTTCGTAAATTCTCAGGAAGTACTTGTAATATCTCTGAGTAGTATATTATTTTTCGTAAATTCTCGTATACTACTCAGAATATATAAATTGAATACGGGTCGGAACGGCGCGCGCGCGTAAACTTTCGGCCTACGGCCTACGAGCTGGGTTGTCCGTTCCCGGCTTGTTGCTTTCGCCTGATATACGACAGCGCCAAAGTTTTCTCGCGGCGTGTTGCTTTCGCCGACGACGCCGATTCGGCTTAAGTCCGCTCGCGACGTGTTGCTTTCGCCGCGACGACGCCAAATCAGTTAAATCTGCACGCAGTGTGTTGCTTTCGCCTCTTTGCCGAAAATGTTCGATTAAAACCGATTAAAACATCTGTTTTAATCGGTTTTAATCAGTTTAATCCGCTCCCGGATTAAGAAGTAATCGATTTTAATTCTGAACAAATTATAATCGGTTTTAATGTTGCTTTCGCAGATTATTTCCAATCTGAGACATTATATTCTAATCCATATCCAATCAGCAGACAATGTTTCTTAAATGTTTTTTAAATATTTATTTTTTATTAATTATACATTTTTACAATTCATTGTAAAAATAATATTTATTTAATGTTTATTTAATTAATATTAATTTTACATTTATTATTTATTTGAAATAATAATTTACAAAAAATATTTATTTTACGTTTATTTAATGTTTATTTACGTTGATTTAATATTTGTTTTACATTAATAATTTATTTGCAATAATGATTTGAAAAAACATGTATTTCACATTTATTCAACATTAGTTGATATTTATTTTACATAAATTATTTATTTACAATAATGATTTTAAAAAACATTTATTTAACAATTATTCAAGAATAATATAATATTTATGTTATATTGATTATTTATTTGCAATAATAATTTAAAAAAACATTTATTTAACATTTATTTGACATTAATTTAATATTTATTTTATATTATTTATTTACTATAATAACTTAAAAAAAAATTTATTTAATATTAATATTTACTTCAAATATTATTTAATAATAACTATTTAATTATAAGGGATCATCATTTTTCTGTTATTGTTTTGCTCTATAAATTATGTGGAATGCGAATGTTTTGGGAATATACGCAATATACTGCTGCGATATCCTTCGAACATTCTCAGTATCTACATGTGCTGTATGGGATCGTATTGTTAGATTATTATAGATGTCAGTATAAAAATTTCTTAAATTAATAGATTTGTCACAAACTGTATTAAAATAAAATCTAAATATTTTTTCTATATTTAAAATATAATAAAATGTCCAAATTGCACATCTTTCAGGTTCTTTCAAAGGAAAGTAACACATTTTCTTTTTATTTTGCATTGATGAAGATGAGTTAGAACTTGGCTGCGCAACGAGGCATTTCAAATCTAAGCTAACAATATTGTTATACATGTATGTACATGTTAAAAAGTAATTAAAGACAGAAAGCATTAGTTAGGTAATTATATCTGATATTTACTTAACCTATTAACCTACCTCTTAACTTATACTTCTTGTTTTTTAATGAAAAAGTCTTCTTTCTTACTTGCTATATATATTATATTTGTAAAGCCTTGTGTCCACGATCCAAGAACTTGGTCCGAGATCTCAGACAGAGAAAGAATTGACCGATCGGACTTAAACAATTCGGCCAATTGACCAATGCGATTGGTCAATTCTTTCTCCGTTCGAGATCTCGGACCAAGTTCTTGGATCGTGGACACGAGGCTTTAGCATAAAGTTGATATAAATATTTTGTTAAATAATTATAATTGTAATGTTTTGATTTAATAGTTCATAATTTTAACGAAATTAATTTATTATTTAAGTATATTTATGAATATTTAACAAGTAAAACTTAAATTTCGTAGTTGTCCTGAACAATGTGGCGGATCAAGGAACCAATCAAAAGTTGTTCCCCCGGTGTCCAATCTCTAACTAGAGGATCTCTAGTCCGATCGGTCAATTCTTTCTCTGTCTGAGATCTCGGAACAAGTTCTTTGATCGTAAACACAAGGCTTTACAAATATATAATATGTATAGCAAGTAAGAAAGAAGACTTTTTCATTAAAAAACAAGAAGTATAGGTTAAGAGATAGGATAATAGGTTAATTAAATATCAGATATAATTACCTAACTAATGCTTTCTGTCTTTAATTACTTTTTAACATGTACATACATGTTTCTACGTCGGATGCAAAAATAATATTATTATTTATTAAATTCTTGTAATTTAAAGTATAAATAGGAAGATAGAGAATTTTGATAGTGGTTGTATATATTTCGCGCTAGTGTTTGAACACATAATTATAACGTGTTTATTTTTAAATTTTTGTAAAAATCAGATTTTTTTAAAACTTAATATAATCATATAAGAGTTCTTAATTAAATTTATTTTTTGTGTGTTTAAACTACATAAATACTAAATTGATTTAAACATGTTTTTAAAAGCACGCCATATAGGGCTGCGTTCCAAAACATTACCCGAGTGCCTCCGAGTATCATTTTATCCTTGTTTAACATTCGGTGAACAACAAGGATAAAATGATACTCGAGGGCACTCGGGTAATGTTTTGGAACGCAGCCTAGGTGTCCTGAACATTATGGCGGACGGGGACGGTGTCCAATCTCTTAGGGTGCAGTCCCATGCACAGCGAAAAATCGGAAACGACAAAAAGGGAACCGCAAAATGGAAATAGAGCATGCGCAGCTGCACAGCGCGTCGTCTGCTTATTCCGTTACTTTTTTTCAACTTCAGGCGTCCCATGCAAGCTAAAAAATAGGAAAATTGAAGAAAAATCAGAACTTGTTAAAATCGGAAATGCTATTTAAAGGTAAAAAGTAATAAAATGTATTATTTATATAAAGAAAATAAATATTATTAAACATTTGTATAACAACTACACTCGAAATTACTAATTTTTCGGTTCTATGAAGAAAAATTGGTTAAAGAAAGAGGTTAGAGTATCATTCCTTGTTGAAAAAGCTGCTCCATGGGACGCTAGAAATCGAATAATAGAAACGGAAAGGTACGCAAAATAACGCAAAGTAACGGAATAAGCAGACGACGCGCTGTGCAGCTGCGCATGCTCTATTTCCATTTTGCGGTTCCCTTTTTGTCGTTTCCGATTTTTCGCTGTGCATGGGACTGCATCCTTACTTGAGGATCACTATAAGGTGACAGCTAAAATATGCCCATGACCGCTCTCATTCTTCTCTCTGAGTCTAATCTAAGATAAATTTTACATAAAATAAATATATAAAATAATGAGGGGTCTAAACTGTATAATTACCAAAATTGTATATTGTTTATATCTATTTGTGTTCTATGTTTGGCGTGTATTTGCAACTTAACCACATGTTGTATGTACCCAGATAGCAAAATGTTAGCAGGATGCGCGCAGATTGGCAGCAAATTTGATCAGAATCCCAGACCAAAACCATAGCCATCTGTGTCCGCATTAAGCTCGTGTTCTGTCGACAGAGCCTGCTGACAGGCAAATGTAAGCAGATTGCCAGCAGAAACCGCGCAGAGGCCATCACACACAAAATGAATAGCGTAGCATAAGCATAGCATAAGACCGCTGGACCAATGAGCATCCAGCATAATGTCGCCATATTAATTTACATAAGATGCTCATTGGTCCAGCGGTCTTATGGTATGCTTATGCGACGATATGCATTTTGTGTGTGATGGCCTATAACCTGGCAGCAGATTGGCAGCAAAAACCGAGCAGAGCCTGCGCGCACGACCCGAGAACAGATTGGCAGCAAAAACCGAGCAGACTTTGTCCATAATCAGCTGTTTATATATATAATATATAGGCTTATGATTGCGAACAGAGAGTTCCTGTTTTATAATTAAAAAATGGGCGCTGAAAAGTGCCGTTTTCTTTTCCTTCTTCAGGAAAAGATAGTATCCTTGGTGTGTAGAATTTTCCTGGTCTGTATCTATAGGATCCTCCTCTGGTGCGTAGGATCCTCCTGGTGTGCTAAATCCTCCTCGTGTTCAGTCGTGGTACTCGTAGTAATGACGTTCGAGTCGTAGCATCATCTTCTGCTCGCTGCTCGTCGCTCCATACATGGTATAAAGAAAAGAGGTACATATGCTCTTTGGGCAGACCAAAATTCGATCTGTTCTGCGCAGACATGGCGGTGGAACAAGTCGCCGACATATTGGATTTTGACAGTTCATGAACAGAACAGAATCGTAACTACTGGTAATTACAAACCGTATTACGAAAGATGTAAATATGCCTGTGTGTAATATTAAGGGGTGTAAAAATAGATACAAGAATGTGAAAAAAAAGAAAATAAGTTTCTTTTCTTTCCCGAAAGACGAAGACACTGCAGCAAAGTGGGTAAAAGCATGTGGTAAAAGTGTTGCTAACCTCAAAAGTGGTAAGTACTTTTTAACTAGAATGTGAAAAATATTAAAATAATTTATTACCTATATAAACATTTCAATTATTACAGCTCGAGTATGTTCCATATACATTTCGCACCAAAATGTAATCTCCTATTTGGTGTCAACTTTGATTAATTATATTTTGATATATATTTTCAGAACATACCCAGATAGCACAATGACATTCTCGAGAAGTCCGAAGGACATCTAGGACGGACCATTGGGATATCCTGTAGATATTCCAATTAAATCCCGGGATGTCCTCCGGATATCCTGAAGAATAGCAAATGATAGCCAAATACTAGTCCTCACAATGTCCTGAGGACATCCTGTTGAATGTCCTCCGGATATCCTGAGACAAATGATAGCAAACTACTAGTCCTCACGATATCCTGAGGAAGAGCAAATAGCCAACTAGTCCTTAGAATATCCTGAGGACATTCTGAGGACTTCTATGGGATATGTTATGAACATTTTTTAGGCGTCTAAAGGACAATTCAAATAGGACAATTTTAATTTAAGATTTGAAGAAATAATATTGTTTCACATTTAAAAAATTTTTTTACAATTTGAAAAACATCTTACTTTGGAAAATATAGTTTTATGTATTTATATTATCGCAGCAATATTGCTGGCAAAAATATGTCTGGCGGATGTCATGATTTTGCCTCGCCTGGACCTGCTTATATTCGCTCTCAACTGAAATTTACTTACGAGTTAATCACACCATTATGCGCCACCTATCGCATCGGTGTCATTGCAAGCTACCACGGAAAGATGCGCTACCGTGCATCTCTCTGATAATATCTCAGGAAATTCTTAACGAAAGAGAGTTGCATTATAGTGTTTCGAAAACGTCTCGACAAGGGCTACAGGAATATGCAAAAAAACTATTTTTTATTGAACCCCCTATGGTGTTTTATTTAAAAAATTTAAGGTGCTTTTGATCTAAATTTTTTATATAAAAACCCCTATTTTTATTGTGTATTCTTGTAGCCTTTGTCACGACGTTTTTAAAACATTATAATAAAGTTCTGTTTTGTTAAGAATTTACTAAGATATTTAAAATTTTGTCATGATATTTTTAATATAAAATATGAAATATCTTGTAAAGTATTCACTTTTTGATGACTTTACCTTAGTGCTTTTATACATAGCTAAATAATCAAAGAAATCAAATAATAATATTAATTTTTACATTTGTAATTTTTCAAAATTAAGTTTGTATACAAAATGCAATCAAATATTTTAACATTATAATTTGTTTTTTTTACATCATTCGATTCCTTTCATTATTCTACGCATAAAAGTATTAAGGTAAAGTCACCGAAAAGTAAATACTTTACGAAATATTTCATATTTTATATTAAAAATATAATGACAAAATTTAAAATATCTCGGGAAATTCTTAACAAAAGAGAGCTTTATTATAGTGTTTTGAAAACGTCTCGACAAGGGCTACAAGAATATGCCAAAAAACTATTTTTTATTTAACCCCTTATGGTGTTTTATTTAAAAAATTTAAGGTGCTTTTGATCTAAATTTTTTATATAGAAGCCTCTATTTTTTATAGCACATTCTTGTAGCCCTTGTTAAGACGTTTTTAAAACATTATAATAAAGTTTTCTTTTGTTAAGAATTTACTGAGATATTTCAAATTTTTTCATAATATTTTTAATATAAAATATGAAATATCTTGTAAAGTATTCACTTTTCGATGACTTTACCTTAGCGCTTTCATACATAGCTAAATAATCAAAGAAATCAAATAATAATATTAATTTTTACATTTGTATTTTTTCAAAATTAAGTTTGTATACAAAATGCAATCAAATTTTTTAAAATTAATTAGTCTGTTTTTTTTTACATTATTCGATTCTTTTTATTATTCTACGCATAAAAGTATTAAGGTAAAGTCATCGAAAAGTAAATACTTTACGAAATATTTCATATTTTATATTAAAAATATAATAACAAAATTTAAGATATCTCAGGAAATTCTTAACAAAAGAGAGCTTTATTATAGTATTTTGAAAACGTCTCGACAAGGGCTACAAGAATATGCAAAAAGACTATTTTTTATTTAACCCCCTATGGTGTTTTATTTAAAAAATTTAAGGTGCTTTTGATCTAAATTTTTTATATAGAAGCCCCTATTTTTATTGTTTATTCTTGTAGCCCTTGTTACAAAGTTTTTTAAACACTGTAATAAAGTTCTATTTTGTTAAGAATTTACTGAGATATTTCAAATTTTGTCATAATATTTTAGGAGGAGGAGGAGGAGGAGTTTTACAGGATGTATTCAGGATATCCTGCGATATTCCTCAAAATATCCTGGACGTACGTAGGATGATTTTAGGACTTCTTATGTTATTTGAGTCTATTGGACATTTATGAAAAATTTATAATTTATTACGGTACTTAAAACATTTTGAAGCTATTTTTAAGTATTTCACCACAATTAATAAAGTCAAATAAAATATTTACAATAACACATGTCCTGGATGTCCTTCGGATTTTCCGAGGATGTCATTGCTATCTGGGAAACAACTAATTGTAAGTATCCTGAAAATATCCCAGGACGTCCTGGACGTATTCAGGACGATCCTGAGGACGTCTTGTGCTGTCTGGATATAAATCACATTCGAAATCTTATCGGGCTGGACCACGTCAATATTGGAGATTACGATGATGTAAGCTCGTAAGTAATTACATAACGTCTAACAACGTGATTATAGTACATGATGAAC
The DNA here is from genome assembly GCA_035220615.1 of Leptothorax acervorum. Lineage (NCBI taxonomy): Eukaryota > Metazoa > Arthropoda > Insecta > Hymenoptera > Formicidae > Leptothorax > Leptothorax acervorum. The sequence continues at coordinate 26,755 of JASTWQ010000420.1, read as the reverse complement.
CAATAAATAAATGCAGGCGAAATATATTTGATGAAATTAAGAATGCCGGTGGGATTGGAAGATGTCTCAAAGTACCCCGATCTATTCGACCGTTTGTATGAGAGTCGAGAGGGAGAGCCAACGTGGACTAAGGAGGATTTAGAAAAAATAGCCGGGAGAAATCTTATTCGAGTTTTTGAAGCTGCAGAAGCGGTAAGTACAAAGATTATTTAAAAAGACCATACATATAAAGTCAGATGATAACATTTTCCTTTAATTATGTTTTTATAATATTCGATATTCAGAGCTCTTTTATTATCGTTTTAGATGGAACGATGTAAATGAAACAGATACTGAAGAATCTGTTAGCTTAAGTACTATTAAAACTAGATCGGTGTATAGAAGATTCGAGGTGGACGGTTGTTAAGACAGCAGAGATGTAAAAATATATGTAAAACGAAATGTGATACTTTATTAACACGCAATTACATTAAAATAATTACATTAAAAAGCAAAGTATAAAAATGTTGGATAATACTATGGTAATATCATTTAGTCTCCTTCACTCGATTGATTCCAATATAAATAAAAAATATAAAATATCTGGCAGAGTAAAGTTAATGTACTAATTTTAGAAGGTTTCTAAAATTAACTAGTTCTAAAAATACTCTTGCGTCAATTTTAACGATTTTCGTGATGTTTGCAATCGAGCCGAGATAATCACAATTGAAATGTTCTTATAAGCGATTGGTGTTATTTTTTTAATATAATATACAATATATATTTATCTGCAAAATATGAATTAAGACGTACTTGCTTTCTGAAGATATCTTTCTTAGGATAATTTTTTATAAAACATTTTTTTAAAACTGCTCTAAAATTACTGCCAGCGCTGAAAATCTATAATTTACGTTACGTGCACTATAAATTTTTAGCACTGGCAGTAAATTTTGGAACACAGCCATAATTTCAAACTTGTTTTGGAACTTACCGATCTTTTAAAAACGCGATCTATTCTCATTGGCTGAGAAAGCAATATGAAGGCTACCTGTTCCAGATCGCTGATTGGCTGATAGAATGATGCGCAAGAGCATACCTCTTTTCTTTATACCATGGGTCTATCTATATAAGTCTATGCTCGGAACGGACCCTACGTGAACCTATACCCCCACTCCTCAAATAAGGGCATACGCTCGGTCTAGATATATTATGTCTATGGTCGGATCGGACGGTCGGAAGACGGAATCACGTGTTTTCTCACTTCTCAGTTCTCAGACGACGATTATACTGGCACTGGCCCGGAGCATCCTTCCACGTTGTGTGCTTTGCGCGCGCGCGCACGTGCGTATGAGTGTGGATTGTGACGACTATAGGCTATATGCGCTATATAATAGTCAAATAGTGTGATCTGTGTGATTTCGTTTTTTCGTCATCTCCGTCGTCGCCACCTTGGCGCAAAAGTTTGGTTGACTCCACGGCTTCGAGGTGACCCCCCCCCCCCCCCCCGCGACTGGTGAAGACCGGCCGGTCTGGAAGTTCCTGAGCTTCTCACGAGAAATCCGACTATCCATCAAGAATCTGAGAATTGGGGATGTTAAATCAGCCCTCTCCTGTTCATCCACGCGGGACCGGGTTACCATGCTAGACGCAGCCACGAGTCGCAGGTAAGAGAATAAGAATATTGCGGGAGCCCCCTTTTTTCCCTCCTCCTTCCCGCCGCATTTTTCGTCACATTGCTCTCGTTCCCCGTATGTATGGCTTCTCTTTCTCTTCTGATCACGCGAGTTCGAAGCGGTGACGCGCGGAGAACCATCAGGGCTGCGTTCCAAAACTCTACTCCGTCAACTCTAAAGAACCCAAGGTAGTGGGGAGAGAGTAAGCCCAGAGTAAGTTACTCTGGTTGAACGATTTGGAACGTGAAAAAGTAGTATTAGCAACGAATAAAATGGAAGCTCAACGATGTATAATATTGTATAATACTTTAACAATGTTTTAGGATTGAAAGTTAACCTTAACCTAACCTAATAAATCTTACTTTTTTTGAAAGTAACTCTCAATCCTAAAACAGACTAAAAAACCATTAAAAAAGAAATTAATATGCTTATTTATTATGTGTGATATATAAAATACTTTATCTAATATGTAGCCCAGGGCTACGTTCCAAAACTCTACTCTGAGTAGTAGGGTTAACCCTACGCCGTTCCAAAACGCGAAGTAAGTAACTATATGGGCGGAGCCTATTCGTTCCAAAAGTGAGAGTAAAGTAACCCCGGAGTTAACTCTATGAACCCTGCTTCCGAAGTGGGTTAAGAGAGTAAACTCTACTAAATTTAAATATAAACGCGGGATCTTAGAACATAATAAGCGCAATTGCCTCTATACACCGCGGAAACGTTGGTCGTTGCTGTGATAAGTAAGAAATATAATATTAATAAACATATTAGATAAAGTATTTTATATATCACACATAATAAATAAGCATATTAATTTCTTTTTTAATGGTTTTTTAGTCTGTTTTAGGATTGAGAGTTACTTTCAAAAAAAGTAAGATTTATTAGGTTAGGTTAAGGTTAACTTTCAATCCTAAAACATTGTTGAAGTATTATACAGTATTATACATCGTTGAGCTTCCATTTTATTCGTTGCTAATACTACTTTTTCACGTTCCAAATCGTTCAACCAGAGTAACTTACTCTGGGCTTACTCTCTCCCCACTACCTTGGGTTCTTTAGAGTTGACGGAGTAGAGTTTTGGAACGCAGCCCAGGGTGAAGTCCCATGGAGCCAGCGTACCGGCGTATAGCGTAAAGGAACTTGGCCAATCACAGGCTTTACGCTGGTATTCGTGCGCTAGCACAAGCATCGAGTGTCCTATGGAGCGTATTTACGCGGCGTAATGATTAATAAGCCAATCACACAGTAGTGTTTTACAAAGCTTATTTTCAAAATGGATCCTCAAGGGATCTTGTGATTGGCTTATTGATCATTACATCGGCGTAAATACGCCCCATGGGACATTCGATGAAATTTTCAGCGTACCGTTTTAACACAGCATTCATATACATGATATCAAAACAAATGTGCATAACCTCGTCAAAATGTTTGACTCGGAGCTTGCATTTATAAATTTAATAAAATATTTGAAAATTTACAAGTGCCCGGAAAGTACTCTGTGCAAGGAAGCTGTTCGCAGAAAAATAGTTCAAATATATACTAGTGCGGTTCCATGGCAATGGGAGAAGGTTTTTTAGAATAATTTTTAAAAAACCAAGAAGTACAAAATAAATGTTTTTTTTATTCATTCCACACAAAAAAGAAGTATGCTATATAGACTATACATTTCATGAAAAAATAAAATATATTTTTCAAACAGAATAATCAAATTTGTATTACTTATTATATTTGATACACCAATTACACTTTGCTGTAGTATACATATACCCAGATAGCACAGTGACATCAAATGCCGTCATAATGCCGTCTTAGTGACGGAAACTTGACGTGTTGCCGTCACTAAGACGGCATTATTACGGCATTTGCCGTCACTAAATGCCACTTTGCTATCTGGGTATAAACATTTTTTGTAACCGTTGTTAAATATGTAATTTTTATTAACATTATGTGACTAATTAAGTGTATGTATTGTCTACCAAAGTATATCTATTCTATATACATACAAAGATATATTAAAAGTAATAAAATTTTTAATAAACTAAAAAAATGTTTGAATAACATTCAATATTGACTTTATAATAAACTAAAAGAAAAAACATTCAATATTGACTTTAAGATAAACTAAAAAAGACATTCAATATTGAATTTTTGATAAACTAAAAAAAAACCATTCAAATAGGATTCAATATTGAAATAAACAAACACGGATATAAAATACTAATTATAGAAGTTATTAAATATTGTATAAAAATAAACTAAAAATTATTTTCTTTGGCTTCCTCTTCCTCTGCATCGCTTTCACATTTGCTGTTTCCTGGTGAAGTTGAAGACAACGGTCTACTTTCACATATGCTCTTTCCTGGTGAAGTTGATAGTAGCAAACAATCGTCATCTTCTTGTGCGCTTCCAGCAGCTTTGTCGCAATCGGATAAATTACTGACAGTTCTAAAAAATTATTACATATGAATGTTATTATACATATATACAGGTATTAAGTTAGTATGGAAGAAATATGAAAACGTATTACAAAATTAAGATCAATCATAATACAGATTTTCGTATTTTTAGATCTCAATTATCTGTTATCCAGTAAGAAATCCTATCAAACAAAAACCTGTACGCTCAGGTCAGATTATGCGCAAATTGTATTAATATTTATACATACTTATATACAAGTAGGTAAAGGATTTATGTCTAAGAGTTTCTTTTGGATTTCAAAATTTTTGGCAGGGTCATAAATTGTATAAATATTATAATTATAGTGCATATTTGAAATATTATGTATTTAATGGACTAAACTTTAGTTTTTTTTACTATTTATTACTTAGAATAAGTTCAGCGAAATCGGAAGTGAGGTCCCTAAACTGTGTAATTACCTTAAAGTTAATCTACAATTGGTAGAAATGGACATTAGAGACCGTTTCAAGTTTAAGTTACTAACTACTTAAATTTACTGCTTAAGTTTTTCTATTGTAGAGAGACCCAGCCTAAACCAAATCTACAACTACGTTTCCACGGAGCAGGGTAAAGACTGGGTTAATATAGCATTGTGAATATAAAAGTATGCGAGATACTTGATTGGATGACCCAGTTTTAACTCTATGCAGTAGAAACAAAGTTAATGCAATTGTCAATTTTCAAGTGTAATAGAGAAATGATTACAAATTAAGCAAAACTTTTGCTTAAGGCTTAAGCCAATGGCTTAAGAAGGCTGCGTTTAGCAGAAAAAGCAACTTTGCAACTGTTGTAAGATTTTTTAATATGATCGGTTTATGCATTTAGATCCATGAGAAACTAAGGGCAAGAACCAATCATGTTAAAGAATCTTACAATAATTTTAAAGCTGCTTTTTCTGCTGAACGCAGCCATATTCCTGAACACAATCAAAATTCAAACCTTTGCCATTGAATAGAAATAGCATAATTCGGAGAAATTAGAAAAACATAATGGTGACCTCGAGTATCTTAAAATTATGGTACATTTTCGTACCATAATGAAGTGCGATAGTACATCGTACGCTGATACGAAATTATGGTACATGTACCATAATTATGGTACGGTTGAGAACGCTGGTCTAGACTCGGCGTCCATTTCCACGCTGGCATTATTACACCCCACCTGAATGCTTTAACGATGACCTACGCTTCTTTTTTTCAGCAATCCGGTTTTGTCGCCGTTTTAGACTGGAGCGGATTCTCGTTACGGAAGGGCGGCGCACTGTGGGCAGCGGCTCTGCGAAACTTAATAGCTGCTCTACGTGGGCGATTTCCTGCCCGATTCCAGGCGATACACTTTCTCTCGGCGCCGCTCTACGTCCAAGCGACTCTGGTCCTGGTGAAGCCATTTTTGGACGAGAAAACGCGGAATAAGGTGAGAAATGCATAAGCGATGCATGAATAAAAATATCTGATATGTTACGTAATTATAATCGTGCTTCGATGCACGCAACGAAAGATAACTATAACTGTAACATTTTATTGGCATTTATCGTAACAACACTGCAAATCCAAGTGTGTTATTTTAGCTGAAGCTCTTCTTACACATTTCTTGCCGTTTTAAATCATGTCATTTAACACGATACAACGTTCAACTTTTAATTTAATACGATTAAACGATTTAAATGACGTAATTTATCACATGAAGAAACATGTATAAAGAGCTTTAGTCTGCAAATGTGTCATTTTTAGATGCTTTATGTGTGTAAAAATAACACTTTGACTTACACAGTGAAGAATTTATTATTATATACGTGTGCAAGTGGATCAACTAGGTTCGGTCAATTTAACTTCGATTTACTCTATCTAGTTTTTATCATACCTAGGAGAGATAATATAATCGATTTCTGTTGCTTGTGTGCAACGTAATCTGCAAGAAAAACACAAGAGTAAGGTGAACGTCCCAGTAAATCGGTACCTTCGGGAATATGCGTAAATGGCTACAAATTATTGTTTAGACTCGTTACAGATAACCGCGCCAAGTATAAAAAAGAATGTTATTGTTTCTCTCCTAACAGATTTATCTGCACGGCAACAATCTCAGCACGCTTCACGAGCACCTGCCGACGGAGATCCTTCCGGCGGAGCTCGATGGAATGGGGCCAGCCTTCAACCCGGGATTGTGGGCCGAGCCGGTCATCCACTCGGCGATGAAAGAAGCCGAGTTCATCGCCGCCGAAAAGGGAAAAGAGCGTCACGACGACGTGCAAGAACCGGCCTTCGAGACGGATAGCAAAATGCAAACGGAAATCATCAGAAGAGCGATGATCCGAATTAACATTTTCATTTTAATTATATACGATTGATTTAAGTTGACACAACGAACATTACTATAAATCCAATAAAAAATGGCACATGCTGGGTGCTTTAAATGGTGCCATGTTGTGTGCATCCACACCTTAAACACGAAAGTTTTTGTGCGGTTTTTGCATAAATCCATAATAACTTGATATTTTGCATTTCGTTCTCTGCATTTTATTCTCGGATAAAGTTCCGAAAAGCCCATACCTCCGATTGTTCTGAAATTTTGTATACTATTATATTTTGATATGCTAATTATGAATATGTCAATAAAAATTGGCGCAATGGTCATTTTCTAGGTAAAAATAAAAAAAAATTTGCATATTTTTTAATTATCTAAATAAATATACATTTTAGTACAAAAAGTTTCAAATAAAAATTATACGTCTCTTAAAAACGCAACTTTTATATTCTATATGCTATTACTGTAAAAGCAGTACTTAACAAGAAAAATACAAATGAATACAAAGCACATACAAAGCACACACTTGTAAAGCGCGTCACTAACCTATAGGTTAGTGGCGCGCTTTACAAGTATGTGCTTTGTAGAGGTGCCTCCACATACGGGATGGACCTCGCTTTACAACTTTGCATGTAGTATTTGTAAGTGGAACTCCCAATGGGGGGTCCAGGGGGGCGAAGCCCCCCGGCGGAGGTAGGGGGCGGAGCCCCCCGAAAGGGGGTCCAGGGGGCGAAGCCCCCGGCCAGGGGGTTCGGGGGGGGAGGGCCGAGCCCCCCCGACTTTGATATAACACTTTTCTATTGCAAAAGCAGCATTCATTACGAAAACAAGATTTAATTTGGTAGAAAAAACTGTCGTGAAACAGGCGTTGGCAGGCATGGTGGTTGTGAGGAGAGGGGCAACGCCCTATCTTGCGTAGGGGTCTTGTTAATCTTTTCTGTATCTATTTTTAGTATATGGTAGACTCATCACTTTAGTAAGGCGAAGATTTAATAGATATACAGATTTTATATGTCAGGTGAATGAAACGTCCTACCTTGCGTACGGGGTCTTGCTAATCTTTTCAGTATCAATATTATCAGTATATGGTAGACTCATCACGTTAGTAAGGCGAAGATTTAATAGATATACAGATTTTACATGTCAGATGAATGGAATTAAATGTTTATTTGTATTTTTCTTGTTAAGTACTGCTTTTACAGTAATAGTGTATAGATTATAAAAGTTGCGTTTTTAAGAGACGTACAATTTTTATTTGAAACTTTTTGTACTAAAATGTATATTTATTTAGATAATTAAAACATATGCAAAAAATTTTTTTTATATTTTTACCTAGAAAATGACCTTTGCGCCAATTTTCATTGACATATTCATAATTAGCATATCAAAATATAATAGTATACAAAATTTCAAAACAATCGGAGGTATGGGCTTTTCGAAACTTTATCCTTATTCTCAATTATTAAGATGACTATTTTTGTAAGTAAAACATTTTCTTAACACATTAAAGTTGATTACAAAGTTTGTTTTGACTTTCGTTCCACTGGAACTAAGGGGACAAAATTGGTTCAAGGTAGTTATACGAATTTTTTTAGATTTTTGTTCTGATTAGTTTTTAGATACGAGTCAAAAAATCTTAGAGGTACGAAATTTGGACATTTTACCCTATACTACTTGTAAAAGTATTTAATTAAGCTATAAAATTATAACAAGAAACGAGCTCTTCAGATAAACAATTAAAGACACGATATAAGGCAAATGAGAGCTATACGCTGATATTAAAGCGAGAGATTTAAAATTTGTTTAATAAATTTTAAATCGTTTGTGTATTTTCAAGTACACGAATTTCAAACATACTTTGAATATTTATCGCAATAACACTTATAAGATGGAGCACCGATTCTTCGGTCGACGGTGTATAATAAACAGAATAATACATTGTAAACGTAAACCTAGGTTGCGCCCGTCATTCAAATCTCCCGCGCTTCCTACGACAGCGAGTGTAACGCCACCGCGGCGCTCCGCGCTTGCGCGCCTCGCGCCCGAACGACCCCAGCGCTTCGCGTAAGTCCACCAGCGACACCCTGCGCGGCTATTGGCCGATCCTCTTTCCACGTGAGTTCCCGTGGCGCGCGTACTTCGTCTACGTTCCGGTAGCAACGGCTACCACCCGGGTCTTTTGTCTACGACCGTCTAAGCGGTAACATCGTTCCGCGCTATTATAACCGAGTGCCGAATAAAGAGTATTTGTTGTTACGAGGAATCTCTTTTACTTTGCCTTCCTGTTTCCCATCCTGACATTTCACAGGCCTTGCTATTGCCCGTTGGTTTGTGGATTAACCTGTGGCTGGCCGGCCATATCTTACAACATTTCTTTCGCCAGTGAGTTATCCTATACCAAGAAGATTTACAGATTTAGCTTTAACATTTTTCTTCAATTAGATATTAAAAATTTTGTTCTTTTTAGAATATTATGGATGGTGTCTACGCAGTGAATGCTGTAAGAAAAAGTTATAAATTCTTCTTACGTATACGCCAAAAATACGCAAATATTTACTTTATTGTTTAACGAACGCTTTCTATCTGTGCAGTGGTTGGGTTTTGTATTTCCCGAAGGGAGTATATACGTGGCAGCTTGAGAGAATGCTATGAAGCTTATGTAATATACAATTTTATGATGTATCTACTGGCTTATCTGAACGCCGACCACCAATTTGAGCATAGACTGGAGATCTCTTTTCAGGTGCATGTTTCCTCTATGCTGCCTTCCCGATTGGGAGATGGGCAGAGAATTTGTACATATGTGCAAGCATGGGATTTTACAATATACAGCTGTTTGGCCTATATCAGCTTTAATATCATTGTAAGAAACTGTGATCGATAGAGATCTCTATATCTAATATTGTGTGTTGCAACATTTAAGTGTATATATTCTCATACTTTTGTAGCATATGTGAATTGAATGGAGTCTATGGGAAAGGTGAATTTAAGGGGAATGTCGCTTTTCCGTATATGATCGCTCTGAACAATCTGTCGCAATTCATCGCCATGTACTGTCTGGTACTCTTTAACGTGCCAACGTAGAGGCCTTGAAGCCAATGAAGCCGATCGGGAAATTTTTATGCATCAAAGCTGTTGTGTTTTTATTCTTGTAGGTATCGCTGTAATGTCCGGGTAACTCAGTAAAAATGTATAACGAGATGGAAAAATATACATTTGTGCTCTCTTGATTTACAGTAAAGGAGTGTTAATAGCTCTATTGGTGTATTTTGACGTCATATCGAGTATTTTTAATACGGATAACTCAGATGACATCAGGAATATATCGTCCAAATTGCAGGATTTCCTAATTTGCATAGAGATGTTTTTAGCCGCAGTGGCGCATCACTATAGCTTCTCCTACAAACCGTTTGTCAATTTGGCGCAGGGTCAAGCATGGTGGGATGCATTTAGGTACGTAAAGCAATTGATAATGAATGTTGAATTGTAATCAAACTTAATGAAGGGTAAATGTCTACAATTAGGGCCCCAACGAGAAATCAATCGCCACTTAAATATGTTGTAGGGGAGGTCTTTCTGAGTAATTCTACGCAAGAAAAAAGTGGGGGACGGCATTGGTTTAGAAAATATAGCAAATTGAAATTTCAGAATTTTAATGCTTCTTATTAGATATTATAAACCTATAGGTTAGTGACGTGCTTTATAAGTATGCGCTTTATAAGTTGAAGCACAAACAAAGCACATACTTGTAAAGCGCGTCACTAACCTATAGGTTAGTGACGTGCTTTACGAGTATGTGCTTTGTAAGTTGAAGCGAGGTCCATCCTGTACAGGGTTAAGAGGGAGGGTGCAGGTGGGGGGGGGGGCCGATCCCCCCCGCAACCCGCCGACCAGTGTGGAACGCGCTCCTCTGTCCACGCATGTACTTTTGTATATTAGTCTCTCATATATATATATCTCATAATACTAAAAATAACTGTTAATTGAGCAAATTTCAATTTGCTATATGTTCTTGAATATGCAAGTTCTCGATTCGTCTTTTCGCGATAAGTGATAAAGAGCGGTAAGTGGAGTCAGATTAACACTCGCAAGTAATTTCTTTGTCTTTAATAACAAAAGAACGCTTAATTACAGTATATAATAAGTCTATTGCTTTACAGTGAACGGAATTACTGCGGCAAGGATTTGGTGCGGATAGTCGAAGCACGACTGCGCCGGCCGTCGTACGGCTCGCTGATTTATAGTCTCTGATCTTCTAGAAAGGTTCTCTGCGACGGTGGGATTCGATTTTTCGTTAATGCGCGAGTTAGAATCTCTTCGAAGATCAGGGACGAATTCCACGAATTGGTGACTGCCAAATTTCGCTTTTCGCGCTGTGGGCGTCTGTAATTGGGCGCCGCGGTGCGAGACGCGGTAATCTAAAGCCACAAGCGCGCGCGCGGTACGTCACGCGATTGACATTTTTCGATAGCAGATTAATTCCGTTTTGGACATCCCGCCCGCCTCGTCTAGTGAAACGAACGAACTAATCGATGGCATTGGCGCCGGTGTCGCGAATTATGTGTTCTTTCACGCCGCAGGAGGTTATATTTTTACAATCGTTGCGTTAATCGTGACATCGCGGTTCGCGTCGAGAATCAACTAGAATCGTTTTTCGAATTCGCGAGTGATGAGAAGTTTGTGAATAGTGCTCCGTCGTCATTCTGGGGGGAGGTTCAAGTTTAACCGGAGGAAACGTCCACCAAATCTCGTGTTTCTTTGTGAACTTTAAGATAAGTGCAATATTTTATTTTTTTTGACTAATAAATCGCGTCATCAGAATTTTGCGCCTGAATCGGAAGCAACACTAACTTTGTTACAGGTCGTTTAAACTCGGACGCGGCGGTTTTGAGCGTGACAACGCGAACTAGACCGTCGTTGCCTGGATGGACGGCAGTTATTCGGACAAGGGGCCACTTGGCTGGCGACGTGTTTTCGGTCATCAGCAAGCACATTTGTCCGGGTTGGTACGAAGCAGCTTTTCTCCACTTGGGTCGCGGGATCAGACCCCTGAGATACTCGTTTCTCCACCGTGACCAGAATTGATCTCGCATTTGTTGCAGTAGCTGCCAACGCGAGAGTCGAGCCGTGGGTACATCCTTCAGCGAGGGCTCGGGAAGCGAGGTGAGGGTGGCCCCGATAAGGAGATGTCCTGGTGTGAGCGCTGAACAGTCCTCCGGGTCGTCCGTAAGCGGGCTCAACGGTCGAGAATTGAGACACGCTTTGACTTGGGTAAGTAGCGTGGCCATCTCTTCGTAGGTGAGCGTGGTGTCGCCTATCACTCTCCGCAAGTGGTGTTTTGCTGATTTGACCACTGTTTCCCACAGGCCGCCAAAGTGTGGAGCCCCGGGGGGGTTGAAGCGCCACCGAACTCCGCTTTGGCCATCTCCTCGGCGACGGACCGTCCTTCCTTGCTGCTAGCTGTGAACAGTCTACGGAGCTCGGCATCTGCACCTACAAAGTTAGTTCCGCAATCACTGTACAATTCCGAACACATTCCGCGGCGGGAAATGAAACGTCTAAAGGCCGCGATAAACGCTTCGGTGGAGTAATTGGAAGCTACATCGAGGTGTACTGCCTTGGTGGTTAGACAGACAAAAACTACTAGGAACGCCTTGGTCGACTTGTGGCCTCGTCCGGGCGTCGTTCGTAGGAATATCGGCCCGGCGTAATCTACTCCGGTGTATTGGAATGGTCTGGCGGGGGTGACTCGAGGACGAGGAAGGTCGGCCATTTTTTGTTCCGCTGGAGCCGCCCGCCATCGCACGCACTTGATGCAGCGATGGATGCACTGTTTTGTCAGGCTCCTCCCGCGGGGTATCCAGAACCGTTGACGCACCAGGCCCAGCGTCATCTGGATGCCCCCGTGAAGTGCTCTCTCGTGGCTGGCCTCGATGACTAGTCTGGTGAATGTCGGCTTTGGCGGTAGGATGACCGGGTGCTTCTCGTCAAAAGAGAGCGTGGCGTGTTGGAGTCGGCCTCCGACTCTCAAGATTCTTTCCTGGTCCAAGATTGGATTGAGACCGGGGGGCGTTCTCTTACAGTCAACCCTGGAATTTATTGAAATTAGAGAAAGGTCTTTTTTGTAATATAAACCTTGAACGTGACGAATCCATAATTTTTCAGCTTCGTTCATCTCGGCGGCGGTTAAGGGACGAATGCCTGGCTCCCTTGGGTCCGGAGGGTCGGCATCCTTCTGATGGCGTTCCTTGGGCAACCATCGCCGGCACCAAGCGGTTACACGGAGGAGCTTATGCAGTTTGGAAAACTTTTCCAGCAAGTGATGCTCCTCGATGAGCGCGGGTGTTGCAGTGTTCACGATGCGCGCTCGCTGTTCCGCTAAGCATTCTTCTGGCGGCGTTGTGATTTCGCACGAGGTCGCGTTGCCTGGGCCGTGCAGGAAGTTGGGTCCGTTCCACCATAGGTCGTGTTTGACTAAGTCGCTTGGGAACAGCCCTCGTAAGGCGCAGTCGGCCGGATTATTGCTTCCCGGAAGATGGTTCCAACGTGCATCCGGTACCAAGCGCAGAATTTCGGCGACTCTATTGGCTATGTAGGTTTTCCACCTTGACGGGTGTCCTTGAATCCAACCGAGGGCCACCTTTGAGTCCGACCATAGGAAGATTGGCGAATCCTGCAATTCCAGAACGTCTATTGTGTGCTTTGCGAGATGGGCCAGGAGGGTCGCCGCGTTCAGCTCTAACCGCGGTAAGGTCATCTGTTTGACGGGAGCTACTTTAGTTTTTGCAGCTATTAAGGTTACCTTCACATTGCCGTCTTCGTTTTCTGTTTTTAGGTAGAGAACAGCCGCGTAGGCGCGCTCGGACGCGTCGGCGAAGCCGTGTATCGTCCTCCGTCCTTGTGGAGATCCTCTGGCTAGAGCTCTTGGGATTCTGACGCTGGCAAGCAGCGGTAACTCTGTTTTAAATTTGTGCCATTGCGCCGTTTCGCGCTCCGGTAAAGGCTCATCCCACTCCAGGCCCAATAACCAGGCCGTCTGAATGGCGATTTTTGCTAGGACGATAGCCGGGGCCAGCCATCCGAGCGGATCGAAGAGTTTAGCGGCTCGAGCGAGGATTGACCGCTTCGTAACTGCATCCTCTTCCATTGTTCTGACGGCGAAGGAAAAGCAGTCTGTTTCCGGATTCCACTTTAGGCCTAATGTAGAGTACGTGAGTTGATTCTTGAGTCTCACACGAGCGGGACTCGCGTTGTAACCGGTCTTCCACTGGAATATTTTCGAGTAGCTCCTTTGAGTTAGCAGTCCACTTTTTTAATGGAAACTCGCCCGCCTTGCACAAACTCATCAGTTGTCTCTGTTTCTCTATGGCTTCCTTCAAAGTGTCGGCTCCAAAGAACGTGTCATCCATGTAGGTGTCCTCGAGCAACACTGCGGCGCCCTCAGGGAAACGGTGTTTCTCATCGTGCGCCAGCTGATGAGAGCTGATGGAGTGAGCAAATTGCCAGAAATGTTGCGCAGGCTAGGCCGTAAGTGATGGTATTGAGGCAAAATTCTACGACATCCTCCTCGGTGCTCGCTCTCCATACTATTCTTTGCAGGTCTCGGTCGTCCTCGTGAACCAGGATCTGTCGATACATCTTCTCTATGTCGGCGGACATTACGTAGGGATGCTTTCTCCAACGCTGAATAATGTCCGGTAACGCTGGCAATAGATTTGGCCCGACCCGAAGATGTCGATTTAGGGAGGTGCCCGAGGACACGCTCCACGAACCGATGAATACGACCCGAAGGCGTGTCGAAGCACTGGCGGCTCGGAGCACTCCATGGTGTGGAAGGTAGCATACTCTCTTGGAGGGAGTGGATTTTGCCCTGGTCATGTAATCCAAATCTTCGTACGTCTTCATAAATTCCTTGTAAAGCTCGCTGAATTCTATGTCTTTCAGGAAGCGTTTCTCGGTGCGAAGGAGGGAGGTGATTGCCGCCGAGCGCGTCTCCGACAAGTCCGGCAGTGTCGCAAGCACAGGTAGCCTGACAACATAACGACCATCGGAGTTTTGGGTATGAGTGCGAGCGAACCATTTCTTGCACTCCTGTTCTTCTTGGGTGAGGGGTGAGGGAGGAAGTGGAAGCTCTTCCTGTTCCCAAAATTTCCTGACGAGAGCGGAGAACGAATCGCCGACAGTGCACTGGTGAGTCGACGTTATTTGATTGCCCTCCACGGACTTAAATTGGCCCAGCAGGATCCAGCCAAAAATGGTTTTTTTGCGCTATCGGTTGGAGTTTAGACCCCTTGCGCAAGCCGTTGAGCATGATGCTGGAGTAGACGTCGGCGCCGAGTAGAACGTCTATCGGGTCGGTGGATGAGAGGTCAGGATCGACGAGTTCCAGCCCTTGAATGTGTGGCCACTCGTGCAGCGGAGCATCTGAAACACTTGCGTATTTGGTGAGACGCGGCAACACGAGAGCGCTTGTATTTACCGACTCTCCGCCCGATCGCGGCGAGATCTTCAAGACGATGCTGCCCTTTGCGACGCCCGTCTGATGTCCGCCCACGCCGTACACAGCCACTGAAGTATTTTTGCGGAGAAGCTTCAATCGCTGAGCTAGATGCTCGGTGACTATCGTAGTTTCCGATCCTTGATCAATCAGCGCGCGCGCTTCCAGCTGATTGCCCCAGCGGTCGACTATCAGAACCCGAGCCGTCGCGAGCAGTACGGACGAACGATAACGCGGTGAATTATAAGCTACGAGAGTATAGTTTTCGCGGCCTCCGTTTCGGTCGGAGCTTTTCGGAAGGCGTCGTGCAGCGAGGAGTGGTGTTTTCCGGAGCACACCGAACATAGCCTTTTAGACTGGCAATCTCCGATCTTGTGTTTTCCCAGGCAGTTCGCGCACAGATGATTGCCTTCGACGTACTGTTGGCGCTTTTGGGCGGACTTGCCCTTGTATTGTTCGCACAACATTAGGACGTGATCTTTCTTGCAAAGACTACATTGCGGTAGAGTCCTAGATTATCAGAGAAGCGCAATCTTTACCCCCTCCATGGTTCCCATAGACCCCGCAGCTGACCGTTTGTAAACATGTATATCTATTACTTTGCACACGGACACCACACGGACACCACACGGATGCGCTGCAGGGTCTATATTCTCGGTTTTGATTGGTGCCCCGGTCGCCAATCAGCAAGCGTGCCCTCAATGTCGCTTCTCTGATAATATAGGACTCTACATTGCGGGAATCCGGACTCCCGCTTTTGGACGTAATGGTTCGCGCGCCTTTATTGCCTGACTCCGTCGTCTTGCTCGATCCAGGCTCGGATTTTCCCGGCTGTAAAGCTTCCAACGTTTGAACTCGGCGCTCGAGGAATCGTTTAAGCGCGGCGTATGTGGGCGGATTCGGGGACTCGCTGATGGAATTCTCCCACTCCCGGCGAGTGCGAGCGTCGAGCGACTCCACGATTGAGAACACGAAGAGGTCTTCGCTACTAGATATCGGGCGACCGATGCTGTCGAGCGCGCCGGCGGTTGTAGACGCACCGTTCAGAATTTTTCGCAACTCGGTAGCTGACTCGGATTTCATCTTTGGCAGAGCGTAAAACTTCGTTAGACAGGACCGCACCAAAAGCCTTTTATTTTCAAACTGCTTGCACAACGTCGACCAAGCGCGCCGATAATTTTCAGCTGTCGTCGGTAGATTTTTAATTAAGGATTCGGCATCTTGTTTCAGGCTTACCTTGAGGTAATGAAGCTTTTCTACCTCGCTGAGACTGCCGTCTTTGCCGATGATCGACTGGAACAAGTCTCGAAAGGCAGGCCATTCTTCATACCTTCCCGTGAATTGCGGCAGCTGAATCCGGGGCGGCGTGGTTCTCGATGTCGTTGAATCCGTCCGGGGAGCAGCAGTTTCGCCTGCTTGTTGAGCGTTGGCCAGGCGGGAGGCGTAATCCAGTAAGTGCCTTTCTGCGTCAGATAAAACTCTTCCACCGTGCCAAAGAAGTCCTTTTTCACGTAGTCTGTGTTGCGTACAGCTTCTCTGTGAACGGAGAGAAGAGTATCGTGGCACTCTTCGAACTTGTTCCAATTACTCTCCAAATTGGCGATCCAAGACTGTACTGCTCCGGCTGTGATGTTGGCCTGTCCCAGTTTCCTGAGATTTTCCACGCAGCGCGAAATTCTGCCATGTAAGTCTCGTTGAGCTTGTATCAATTCTTCACGCTGCTTTTCCATTTTTCAGGAATCGCGTGGGAGCGCCGTACCACAGTTCACTCGAACAGCACACGCGGATAATCTGCGAGAATATACTGGAGCTAACGCGGGACCGAATTCCAGTAGATCCGGCTCGAAGGACCATTAATGTTCTTGAATATGCAAGTTCTCGATTCGTCTTTTCGCGATTAGTGATAAAGAGCGGTAAGTGGAGTCAGATTAACACTCGCAAGTAATTTCTTTGTCTTTAATAACAAAAGAACGCTTAATTACAGTATATAATAAGTCTATTGCTTTAAAGTGAACGGAATTACTGCGGCAAGGATTTGGTGCGGATAGTCGAAGAACGACTGCGCCGGCCGTTGTACGGCTTGCTGATTTATAGTCTCTGATCTTCTAGAAGGTTCCTTGCGACGGTGGGATTCAATTTTCCGTTAATGCGCGAGTTAGAATCTTCTCGAAGATCAGGGACGAATTCCACAAATTGGTGACTGCCAAATTTCTCTTTTCGCGCTGTGGGCGTCTGTAATTTGGCGCCGCGGTGCGAGACGCGGTAATCTAAAGCCGCGCTCCTCGCGCATGCTAAAGCGCGCGCGCGGTACGACGTCACGCGATTGACAACGCGCGCCATTTTTCGATAGCAGATTAATTCCGTTTTGGACACTATATCTTCTAAACCAATGCCGTCCCCCACTTTTTTCTTGCGTAGAATTACTCAGAAAGACCTCCCCTACAACATATTTAAGTGGCGATTGATTTCTCGTTGGGGCCCTAATTGTAGACATTTACCTAATGAAGCACTTTTAGACAAATTAAGGCATATATCTTTTAATATAAAAAAAGTTTTTGTTGGCACTGGCACCGAAGCTTATCTCTGTACCTTCTCCGTAAACTAATGCACATTTGATTTATCTTTACAGAGCAATGTGGGACGTTTCTGACGTGCATAACGACATAAAGGAACACTTGGGCGTCGTCGGCTCGTCCTTAAGTCGTAGAATACGCGGACGCGGTGCATATCAGCAGGCTTGGGAAAGCGCGACGGAGCGTACGTCGCTCCTACCTGAGGTCGCCGTGGTGAACCAAGCCAGAAGCGTGCCTGCCTGCTCATTTTCGGGCTACAACACCGTGGCCGGACTGAACAATAATCCATCCGTCGGGGAATCCGAGGAGACGACTGCAAACTCGCTGGATAATAATGCCATCAATACGTAGCCAATACGTTTGAATCCTTCTGCGTGGGAACGGTACCCGGTCGGATCTGTTGCGAGACCGGCGTACTTTAGAGACAAACGAATATCGCTCCTTTTAATATAACATGCCTTATACATAACAGTTATAGTGTTGAGTGGAAAATTATAACGTCGCCGATTTAATTGAATATAAACGAACCGTAGCCGGTTCGTCGCGTTTGCTTCGGGAGTGCCGTTTAAGTAATCGGACTAAGGACTTTTACTAATAATTAGTCCGCGCGCGATTGTAATTTATTATCCGCGAGTGTGTTAATTCTCGCGAGTGTTTCTCGCGAGTGTCCTGTGCGACGAGAGGGGGAGAAGGAGGAGGATACCTGACGTCCTGAGAGGAGGAGGAGGTCTGGGGAGGAGACATCGGGCCCCGGCGGAGCAACTTTAGGGCTTAGGATGAGTATCATCTTATCTGTATAATAATTCTTTTCCATTGAAACAACAATATCAGAATAATATAATCCGTCAAGAATGTCCTAAAAATTCGAGCTGTAAGGTGTTGTGATAGATAGGAGTATCAGGGGGTAGTTTTTTGATGATAAGGGTGGAGCAACAAAATCGGGATTGATAAAAATATGAAGCAACAAAATCAAAATACATTATTATATTATATAAGTTCTTATTATCTTACCAACATAGAATCTAGAAATAAATTGATTCGTTTCTCGACATATTGCGGATGTTTGCCATTTTGTATAGCAACTCGCAAACCTTTTGTCCAGTTCAGTGTATGTACACTGCTAAATGTTATATGGCTTAATTTTCTCTTACAATGGCACTTATCAGATATTGAAGTATTGTAGTGATGTTCTGCAATAATTTGTGCTAAGAGCTCTAAGAGCATATTTGATTCTGTTGATTGTAAACCAGTTGCGTAGTATACCATGGTACAAGAACTTTTATGTAACTTATCTTCCACTTCAAATAGAAAGTGGCAACCTAGAGTGATTATATGTCATTACACAATACTGTCACATACTATGTCATATAAACAACATTAACTAATTAAAAGTAATATATAATTTTTGAAACAAATTTTATTGTAGATAAAATGACATTAATAAGAAATAATTTTCTAATATATTTTTAAATATCTGTGTTGCTTATAGACTGAAATAAATTACGCTTTTTATTTTTATATTTTTATTTTTACTTTCTTAATTGTAATATGAATATAAGACCATTAAAAAGCAATAAAATTCTTTATATTGAAACTATTTATCTTTATATAAATTTAAATTCTGTAAGCACATTAATTTTTGCAAATATTATAAGCACAATTTGATTATGTCATGCGCTTACCATCTTCTAGTTTAATTTCACGAGGAAAGTGCCTTTCTACCACGGGTACTATGTTAGGCACTGCACTGCAGTCTTCAACTTAGACTCAATTAATTTAGCTATATCTGTAGCTTCTGTTTCAGTTACGTTACCATGTATTAAGCACTCCACATGCATTTTACTGAATCGCTGTAATACAAACCGTTGAAGTCTATCGACACTTAGATCTATATATCACAGAAATTTTAATTATATGTCATTAATACGTTCTTTAATCGTGCAAAGGATTTAAAACAATTTTTGAGAAAAAGAAGAAAATGATTTTTAACCAGAAATATCAATTCCCTCTTACACTTACAAGTAGTAACTTCAAATAATTTATGATTATGATAAAGTTAGTCTAACAACAAGATATTAAGATAATACAGTTCATCTTTATAAGGACTTTCAGTAATCCAATTTTTCAAGATCATGATATTCTATTCGCTCCGTGCGATGGTATACTATAGCGGAAAAGTAGGACTTAGAGCGCCCATGGTGGCCAGAATTTGCATTATTTGATGGACTCGCTGGACTGACAGATTATTCGTATAGCTTTCCATTTACATCAAAACTCAGTTAATTTTAGCAAAAAATCTATTTTAACTGTTTTGTAATATAATGACAATTTTTTCATCAGTGAAATTAATTCAAGTTACTTAACGACAGAGGTTATGACGGTTACGTAACTCAAATATTTGACAGCTAGTCCAGCAAAATGTGCGATATCGGCGGCAGCACTAGTCTCTACGCACGCAGCGAATAAAGTCATTCTATATAAATATGCCGTTTAATTAAATTAATGAAATTAGTTGTATTTATTATACGTACATTGTCTTTTAGGATTTCAAACCTTATTTTCGGATCAATCTTACAATTTAACATTTGATCAATGACTTTTTCTAACAACACACGTTGTTTGTCGTTGTAACCTTGTATAAAAAGCTTAAAGAGGAATTAGGAAATATTTCTTTTGAATTATAAATACTTTTTTATAAAACATTTTTATAAAACATTATACAAAACATAAAACATGAAAAAAATGCTTATTTACAGAACAATTAATAAACATTATTTGAATAATATTTTATAAAAATAAAATTGAGCATATTTACAAATAACGATAATTATAAATAAGAAATAAAATCTGATTTCTGTTTAACCAACATTTTTATGAAATAGCACTTGCTTACATGTTACTAATGTTAATAATAATAAATTGAATAATAAAATTTATTTGAAGAACAAAACCAGTTTAAATAATATACAATATGTATTTTACTGTTATTATATATGTACTTACTGTTATTCCTCCTGCATCATTAGTAAGATTCCATTGTAAACCAGCCAATTTAGCAGCATATGTATATGTATTACAAAAATTATGAAGTAGCTGAACAAATATACAAGTCAAATTGCAATTGAGGAGATCCATGTAGGCAAATAGACTATAAATCAAAAAGAAAACAAACATTATATATATAATTATGAGAAAATATATTTTCTTCCTGTCACAAAAGAAAAGATTATAGTACTAATTTAATCCACTATAGTACTATACCTTCCTTAAATAAATATGAAAATAAAGCACCTACATCTCAACACAAGTAAAGGCGCGTATGTGTAATATGATAGTTAATATAACATATTATATTTAAAGTAACAGAGTCCCAAGAGAATCTTGCATCAAATATTTTTTTTCTCTATAATTTTTGTATTGT
The DNA here is from genome assembly GCA_035220615.1 of Leptothorax acervorum. Lineage (NCBI taxonomy): Eukaryota > Metazoa > Arthropoda > Insecta > Hymenoptera > Formicidae > Leptothorax > Leptothorax acervorum. Next base: position 5,854 of record JASTWQ010000420.1, on the reverse strand, counting down.
GTTATTATTTATTTTCTTTGATTAAGTATTTGCTTCCTTTGAAGACATTTAGTTGTTGACCATTTCAAAAATTTGTTCTAGAAGTATATATATCTGGAATAATATATATTTTTCATAAATTAGTTTACTTCATAATTACGTTGCGAGAGAAACCATATCATAATTTATTGGGCTCTTTTAATAGCAAAGTAATGAAAGAATTATAGTATCTATTTATATTATAATAAAAAAAGAATTATAGTGTAGTAAACTTTATTTTGGCGTTTTATGATATCATAATTAATATTTAATAGACAAAATTAATTTAAAAAATAAGTTTATAACGTTTTTAATATTAATGTTTTTCCTAAAATTTTTTTTCATATTTTAAACATTATTAAATAAACTAAAAGATAGCTAAAAATATATTTATGTACCTATATAAAATCAAAGTTTACTTATTCGTATATAAAATTAAAGTTTACTTTTGTATTAAAAAACATTTTTTAAATACTTATCTAACTGTACTATTTCGACATATTAAGTAAATATTGCTTTTTGCAATAGTATCTTCGGGTGATCTTGGCATTTTTTACTTTTTCGGTAAATATGCATATTAGGTCAAACCTCACCGATGACCTTAACCTTGACATATGTTGTCAAGGTCACCCTCCTGAGTGACCTTTAGAAGGTTTTAGCCGGCGGTCATTGTTCGTTAAAAAGTTATAAACAAAAAGAATTGAAGAATATAGCAGTTATTTTGAGTACTAATAGACATAAATGACTGATATTTATGTGGAAATATTACATGTATGAACGAAGGAAAGTTAGTTAAAGTAGCGAATTGTTGGTATATTGAAAAAAAAGTTATTTAAAGCAGAGAATAGAGAGTATGTGCTTCAACTTAGAAAGCACATACTTGTAAAGCGCGTCTCTAACCTATAGGTTTTCGTCAATAACCAACTATTATTTGCTTTAACAAAGCTTTAACATGTTTTTGCCATGATTATACCAACAATTCACTGCTTTAAATAATTTTCCCCACTAAATTTTTTTTGTTTATAACTTTTTAATAAAGAATAACCGCCAGCTAAAACCTTCTAAAGGTTACTCAGGAAGGTGATCTTGACAACATATGTCAAGATCGAGGTCGTTTATGCCTTTCAATACTCAAAATAACTGCTATATTTGTCAAACTTTTTTTGTTTATAATTTTTTAATAAACAATGACCGCCGGCTAAAACCTTCTAAAGGTCACTCAGGAGGGTGACCTTAACAACATACATATGTCAATTTTATAACTAAAACCCCGTCACTTGTCATTTTCGTAGTGGTACTTTATAACTCCAAACTCATTTACGACTGTGTGCGTGTGCATGTATGTTATTTATGTGCATGCATATGGAGTGGGTGGATGGGTATGGAGAGTAAAATGAATGCGTTTAATAACTTGTGTTTCCTTTTCTATTCAGTATGATCTCTCGTAATTGGTTTCGCATATCGACATGTATGTTCAACATTGTTCGACGTACATAATGTGACGTCGTATCGCTTCTGAGGGATTTGCTGCCCTCATTAAAAGCTCGAAAAATTGATTGAAAATGACAGACGCAAGTCCGGGTTTAACGACGTCGAGGAGAGCTTTATTTGATTGCAAAATGAGTAGCTCGTAAGTTAATGCACTTTACGAGTTTTTTTGTGCCAAAATCCCTCAAACAGCTCAAACAGCGATACGGCGTGTTGTCAATATGTGAAATTGATTACGAGAGGTCATGTTGAATATAAAGGCGACTGCAGAAATTGATAATTCCAAAAGAGGAAGCACAGCGTTAATCTCTTTATCAGATCACGAATGAAACCCGGTTGTCAGTTATGAAAATTGTATATATCAAAATATTTTCATAATTATCTTTAAAGAAATATAATTATGCATAATTAAGCGGATATAGCTATCATTCTCGGATGTATAAATACATCCGACAATTGACAACAAAATTGGCCAAATTACGAGATAAAGCCTGACCATTTCCGCGGAGCAAACCGTATTCCTGCGGTTTAGCAATTAAGCAAGATTCCTTGGTAAACTCTGTTTTCGTTCGATAGATATGATAGATATAGAGGACCAACAATCCTCAGACGCCTATTAACTAACACTTGAAAGACGAGTTTCCGCATTAATTATCGCTATTATTCTGCTTATCCAATCTATCTGAATCTATCTGAATCAGGTTGTATAAATTCCAATTTGCATAGACAGTTTCATTTATCAAATGCTTCTATTCTCGAATATCTTTACTTGCTTTCGTTTGATTTCACTTGTGTAAGCGTCCGGTTGCTAATATGTGATAAATTATAAATTTATCTCACCGTTCGCTTTACTTTACTTTGTGTATTCGTTTTCACAATCGGCTAATGATTACAGACAGACAAACATATCGCAAATTATTTATTTTAAAAAATTGGTTAATGTAAATTTCAAATTTATATGAATTATGTCGACAAGTTTAGCTCCAAACGATATAAGCAAGATTCTATCCTATTTAAACAAATTAATTCAGTCGTGAATATGTGACCTGTCACCACATCGTAGCGCAATGCGATACGAAAATTATGTTCAGATAATTCGGATGTTATTGATACGTTTGCCGACAATGGACGTTTGCCGGTGCGGCCGCGGCGTGAGCGAGAACTCTCGAACGGTGGCGATCGATAGAGAGAATTATTCCGAGAAACGATAATTATCGAAATTACACTCTTTCTCGCAGTTTCGCGGTAAATAGATCTTTTTACACCCTCTACAACTTATGTCTAAAACATTTTTTTTTATAAAACTTATATTTTTTTTAAAAACTTATATTTCGGAGTTCCAATTTTTTTCGAACACCTTGCCGTAGCAACATGTAACGACACGTTTCTAAAAGTTTGTCGGTTGAATTTCCGAACCTCTATATTAAAAAATTAAATTAACAAAAAATAGTTTTACGGTAATTATGCATAAAAGGGACTTCCTCTCCGATTTGGTTTATTTTTTAATATGTTGTTGGGGAAGTCTTCCTGAGTCATTTCATATATGTATATATATAAGGGTCGGACTCAAATAGCTTCGGAGATACAAGCTGAGAAAGGATAAAAATAATAAATACAAAAATAAACGTTTGATGATGATTTATTCAACACTATCATTAGGAATCTGACTTACAATTAGTCAAACAACAGAATTGTGGAATGTGGACATAAAGCAGGTCACTCCTTTATAGATTATAATAACACCTACTGTAATGACGTCTCACTAGATGCCGACATTAGAAACTATGAAAGTGATAGTGACAATCGAGAAATTTACGATTTTGATGCAACTACGACCTTAAAATATCTGTTTAAAAATAGCGAGAAGACAGTAGATGAAGCTATATGTCAGTTTTTTGATTCTCATATAAAGAATAACAAGTCTAAGATGTGTCTCCAAGATGATCTTAAAGTTTTAAAGTCTTGTTTACCAAAACCGAACAACATGCCATCCTCTGTGTATAAACTATTTGACTATATATCAGTTCTGGCTCCTCCTTGTGAAATATTTTCACATTATTGCTGTAAAATTTGCAAATTTTATTGTGGAATGCAACGACCAATTGTGTGTCCTGCATGTAACTCACGTCAAGAAAGTGTGCGATTTTACGAACTAGATATTATAAACCAAATTAAATACCTATTTGAGCATAGAAATCTGGGGGATGTTTTGGATAGAGCAAGTTTAATGAGAAATAGAGATGAAAACATAATTTCTGATATAACGGATGGTTTAGAGTATAAACAAGTGAACTTAAGAAGAGGACAGTATGATTTAACATTAATGATGAGTACTGATGGAGCTTGTCTTAGAAAAAGTTCAAAAAGCAATTTATGGCCGGTTAATTTTATGATAGCTGAAGTGCCACCTACAATCCGTCGTCTTTTTATAATTCGCGTTTCAATATGGTATGCTGATATAAAACCAGAAATGAATTCCTATTTGTTACCTATATGCTTGCGATTGAAACGTAGTTTCCAGAACGGTGAGTTACTGTGGGCTCATCCTCGAACAGGGTCGATATTTAGAACTAAAGTCACAGTTCCTTTGATTGTCGCTGATGCTCCAGCAAGGGCTATGGTGCAAAACGTTCATAATTTTAATGGCACGTACGGTTGTAATATATGCGAAATAAAAACTCGGCAAACTCGACAGGAAGAAGGAAAAAGGCGTATAAGAGTATACAAGTATCGATATGAAGAATGGCAATAGAGAACAAATGAAAGAATGAATATTCTTGGTAAATTGGCTGAAAAATCCCACAAAATTATCAAAGGTATAAAAGGCCGGACAATTGTACGTCTCTTGCCTGGTGCTGATATAAGCACAATGGTATTTCCAGAAATTTTGCATTCCGTTGGCTTAGGGATAGCCAAGCAGATGAACACTCTTTGGATAGAGAAGTCGGGTGAATGGAATATCAAGGCGCATCTTGATGATATAGATATGTTTCTTTTGCAAATTAAGCCTCCAAATTCTTTTCATCGTATTCCGCGACGCTTATCTCTAAGTAAATTTTGGAAAGGGTATGAGTACTTTTATTGGGCTTTATTTTATTCCGTTTCAGCTCTTGAAAAATATTTGCTTGACAAATATATACAACATTGGATGCTTTTTGTTATTTCGCTGAACATATTGTTACAAGATAAAATTCGAATTCAGCCTGATTTAGAGATAGCCGAGTATCTAATTAAAAAATTCGTTAAACAGTTTGAACAGCTTTATGGTGAACGAGAACTCTCATATAATATTCACCAAATGATTCATTTGGGCTTAAGTACCAGACGATGGGGTCCTTTATCTGGAAGCAGCGCTTTCCAGTTTGAAGATTTTATAGGAACTTTGTCTAGAATGGTTCATGGATCAAAGCATATTAACAAAGAATTAGTTAATAAAATCAAAATTTCTCAAGGAATACAAATTTTAAAGAATCGTGTCGAACTACAAAAATCTCCGTCTCAGCGTATTGCTGTAAATGAGTGTTTAGGAAAATGTAGGACAGTTATTTTTTCAGAAGAAAAGATTTACTTCTTAGAAACAATGGGTTTGTCAGTAGAAGATGTAAAAGTTTATTCAAGGGCCCGTATTAATGGTGAAATATTTACATCAAAGCTCTACAAAGCAATTAAAACAGTAAGCTATATAGTAAAATGAAAAACTTCGGAGAATTCTGTGCTCTATGGATCAATTAGATGTTTTATAATTCATCACGAAACTTTATTCTTTATAATTGAGCCATGTTTGGTGCATCACGCTAAAATTTTGTATCACAGAGAAAGCCGATCAAAAATTAGTCATATTATACCGATAAAAGACGAAAATTTACCTGCATTAATATTTCGGATAAAAGATATACACAACTTAAACAAAATGTTACAAATAAAAAATTATGTTTGTATTATTCCTACATCAATGAAGAAAAATGTCGTATAGAGAGACTAGAATTAATAGAAATCTCAAAATTTATTACTATTTTATCCCTAAGAATTCTGTGCTTATTAATTTATATTTAATTAACATTTTAAGTTGCATATATAAACATACTACGAAACTTCTTTGTCATTTCTTTTATCTTTTATTATTTGATTATTATAAGTGTATCAAATTTAAAAAATAAAAATACAATTGTGTATCGTTGTGAACCACTCTCTGTGTGTTTTCGTTTCTTCTTTATATTTCCTAATTGTTATCAACTATTGCTCTTCTGTGTAGATGTAAGTTTGGTTTAGTGATTTTCAGAATTATAAATATTTAATATAATTTTATCCTACGTTATTATAGTTATTACGTATGAGAATGTTGCCAGCT